>CAHIKZ030000890.1:437500-560000 GCA_903632075.3 Acanthosepion pharaonis | reverse complement strand
CACATTCAAGAATGGAACAAAGAATATTTCTGCTACAGATGGAACCTACTTGGTCATAATTTCTTTGTGATGTTAGAAATTTAGTTGCATCTCCATGTAAAAGCATTTCAACATGTTTTTCTTCGTTTTTTTTTTATGTCAAACATTTGTATCCAATAGCTTAAATAAAACCCAAGCTAAGTATTACTTTGCTGTGATAATCTTACAATTTTAAAATGACTTTTTTGCTTACAGATTTTTTTTTTTGTTTTAAACTTTTCTACCCATGAAGCTAAGATGTGTATTGTGGTATAATGGATATTGGCTCAAAACAAGAAATCAGAGAGCCATGTTCAAATTCTGGTAAAGTTCATTACATCCACTTTTACTTATGCACAAACATCCTTGGGAAAGGTATGAATCCATCTCTTCTCCCCCACCCCAGACATGGGTTAAATAGCAGGACAGACTGAGTCCTATAGCCTTGGTAACCAATCAAAGAAATGGCAACTTAAAGTCATAAGAGACTTATATTTAAAGACCAGCAAGTTTGCAGGAGAAGTTTGAACAAAAGTAAAGAATTCTCTCTGGGATGTAGAAATCGACATTATAAAATTGGGTTTAAATTCTCTTCCTGGTCAAGATCAAAATCCCATGACCTCAGACTGGTTGGGGTGCCCAACTTGGGGCTTTTTCTCTTTCCTTTTTGTTCGTTTTACTTTTTACATTTTTTTTTTTTGTAAAAAGGCAAAGAGAAATTCCCACTCTATATAACTGTATTCTCATATTCCCTCGTCAGTCTCCAGAAAACAAAAAAATCATTAAATGCTGCAACACTAATTTATTAACATTACGTTAACATTATCAGTATATAACACACACACAATATATCCATTGGTATATAATCCAGGTGGATCCTAGTAATATCAAATATCAAAACTGATCCACAGAGAGCTCAATGTATTTATTATAACAGAGCATATATATTTTTTACAGCAAAAATCCAAAATTACCTCATGTGGGTATAGTCTATTTCAAATCGGCATAATGCCAATCTTCAGAGGAGTGCCTTGTTTTTGATAAGCTTTTATTGGTGACAAGGGGAGGTTGTAAGGTATCTCTTTAAGGAAAAGTGGTCTGGAGTCAGAGTTTATTTATGGCCCTAGCCTTTAGTTGTATGTAAATGAATTTCAGTTCCTACTATGGGATGCTACTCTATGTCAGCAACCAGTCTATTTTACTAGAATTTCAGTGTTTCTGTACTAACTCAAGGAGTTAAGATTTTCTTACACTTTTTTGGAGAGCCTTCCTCTTAAAGAGATACCTTACAACCTCCCCTTGTCACCAATACAAGCTCCTTATCAAAAACAAGGCAACCCTCTGAATAGGACTGCTATCTAACAAATTCAAAGCCACAAGTCCAGAAACATTTCAAAAGGCATTCAGGGCCAATGAAGAGTGACATTGTTATTTCAATCTGAAATAGACTACCCACGTGAGGTTATTTGAGATTTTTGTATATATATATATATATATATATATATATATATATATATATCTCAGCCTAATGCTAATGAGCTACATAAAACTCATCTGAATTCTGATGAATAGAGTGCACAGCAAAATCAGGCCAGAGATAGGACAAGAACAGTGCGGGCACATCAAAGACACTAGAACAAGGAACAATATTTATGCTTAGAATGTTATTAAAAATAGCAATTCAAATGCAGAAAGGATGTGTACCTGTGTTTTAGTGTTTTATTTGACAAAGTATGCCACAAAGATCTGTTAGAGCAGCTCAGCTACCTTGATATATTCGGGAAAGACATTAGAATAATCAAGAATCTATACTGGCAGCAAACTGCCTGCATATGGAGAGAAAATGAGTTCAGCAGATATGCAAAAATAGAAAGAGTTGTAAGACAAGGATACGTCTTCTCACCAGACCTTTTCAACCTATGCAGCAAGGCAATTCTGAGAGAATTAGAAATCCTACTAAGATTCATTGTTGGCAGTCACAATCTTAATATAAAATACACAGATGACAGTGTTGATAGCAGACATGGAAAGGAAACTACAAAACCTCCTACAGAAGTTAGTAAAGAAAAGCAAGAAGAAAGGAATATGTATAAACTACAAGACACAATGCATGGTCATCAGCAAAAAAATGACCCAAAAGTGCAAATTACAGGCTGGGGATACTAAAATCAATTAGGTACAAAAATTTTAATATCTGGGAAGTGTTCTAACGGAGAATGGAAAGTTCGACACTGAAATCTGAAGACATATTAGGAATACCAAAGACCAGAGCTGGGCACCAAACCGTTTTGACTTAAGTTGACTTTAAGAATCACAGGTGGACACCATTAATAAAAAAGTTAAATTCGTTAACCAAAAAGTTAACTTTGTTAACCATTGATCGGTTAGCTCTTTAAAAATGTAATGGAAGTTATTAATAAACTTAATGTTAAATTCTGAGCTTGTTCCTGCTGAGGTCAAGTGGCACTGGCAGTTTTAACTTCAACAACATCAACAGATTACATGATGGCATTCAAAGTTGGCTTGGGTTTTGAATCATTGGCAAAAATGTTAACTTTCTTAATTAAAGTGATTAACAGTTTGGTGCCCAACTCTGCCAAAGAAACATTCCAAAAGCTAAGCAGAGTATTAAGAGATAGAAAAATTTCATTGGAAACAAGGAACTGTTACATGATATCTGTCCTCCTATATGGCAGTGAATGCTACACAATCTCCACAAAGATGAAGAGACTTGAAACAACAGAAATATGGTTCTACAAAAGGATGCTGATGATACAATGAGCCAAACACGTGAACAATGATGAGTTTTTGGAGAGAATAGAAACAAAAAGGAAACTTATCAGAAAGAGGCAGTTGAAGGAGGGCTTGGAAAATCTGATATTCACAGGAAAGAGAGACAGAGGAAAGCAACATGTGACAAACTTGCAAATGGATGGCAGAACAGGGTTTGGGTGAAATAACAAAAAGATAAACTTATTAAGAGCAACAAGGGACAGGAAGTTGTCGAGGACTATGATCGCCTATATCCTGAAGGGACACAGCATAAAAATCTTCTGCCTAGTCAGTCACAGACTGGAAAAATCTTCTGCCTAGTCAGTCACAAATTGAAAGAGACATGATTGCTCAAGAGTGTATCACATATGACACTTAACTGACTGACCTATGAAGCCAGGTGAGGTCAACAAGAATAAAAACAACTAAAATTGATAGAACAATTCTGTCACTTTCGTCTTTACGTGTCCAATTGCTTGGTAATTTATTAAAAACAAACTTTTAAGACATTAAAATTAAACTCATCATTTCCATTCTCTAAAGTATAAGGTACTTGACTTTAAGAAAACTATTTGGTCCAATATGAAATACTAAATCTGAGTGTTATTGATTAGCTGTGTTTGAAATAAAATAAGTCAAATGCATTTATGAAAATTACTCCTGTGTTTATCAGTTCTCAAAAATTAATGAAATTGGCTAATTAGCTTTCATAAAAAAATATAAATTTTCAAAACAATTATGTCAGTAAAAAAAAAAAAAAAAAAAAAAAAAAAAAAAAAAAAAAAATCCAAGACCATAAATTTTCTCATTTTTAAACTTTTATGTAACTATTAGCATGTTAGATTCAAATTGTTTTTCTGAATGTTTGAAAATCAGAAAATTCACAGTCCTTTCTTTTCAGAAAATTATGTCACCTGAATATCAGGGTTTTTCTTTTACTCTCAAGCTTTCACCTTTAAAAATACATTTAAGTTTTGTTTAAATATAATCAGAATTTTCCATGTGAGGTCATCAATAAAAAAAAAAAAAAAAAGAAAAGAAAAAAGAAAAAAAAAAAAGGTATAAATCTATATTTTTAGAAATATAACTAATTATAAGTATAGCCCTAGAACCAAATACAAACTGAATTAGATGAAAATAAAAATAAAAATGAAATGAATAAATGATACAAAAATCAAATAAAAATTAAAAACAGTTAAAAATAAAATAAAATAGAAAGCACATAATAAAACTAAATGAAGCCAAATAAAATATTAATAAAAACAAAAAATACAATAAAGAACAAATAAAACCATAAAATAAAAAAAATAAAAATTTAAAACAAAATTAAAATAACCATAATTAACAAATTGCATTTCAATTACCATTTAAGGATATCAGTGACACAGTGTAGGCAGCCTTCCCTCACAAAGAGGAATGGCTGCTGGGACTTAATGTAATCAGAGTACGATTATATATATATTTTTTCTCTTCTGCTGCTTCCTTGGTAGTTTTTATTTATTGTTTTTTTTTTTTTTACATTGTGCACACAATTACATATTTGTCCTTGATATGCTCCAAAGAATGAGGATAGAAAACCAGTTATTCTCTTTTTGGTTATTTGTGATTTTTTTTTTTTTTTGTTTATTGTTGATATTGTTTTGATTCACCTCTTTATAGTCTGTCTATATTTCCGAGATGAGGTATTATGTACATTATTTACATTATTCGGACTATTGTCCTCATCTTTGTCGCCATATTTATCACAATGTTTCAGCTGTTGTATGCTCCGACCTTCTTCAGGTGGTTGGAATTTTGAACTGAACCCTTTATTTTGCTCACTGGGGTAGACTGTTCTAGTTCCACATACCATGTTTGATGGATGTCAGTTATCAGTTATCTCCTGCTAATTTCCCTCTGAAAGTTCTCCACTGCCTTAACCGGGTATTGAACTCACACTCTTTGGGTCCTGTCACTGGATCTAACCAACGCCTTTATCCACTGTGCCATGTGTCCTTGAGGACATCTGATAACTGACATCCATCAAACATGGCACGTGGAACTAGAACAGTCTACCCCAGTGAGCGAAATAAAGGGTTCAGTTCGAAATTCCAACCACCTGAAGAAGGCCGGAGCGTACAACGGCCGAAACATTGTGATAAATATGGCGACAAAGATGAGGACAATAGTCCGAATAATGTAAATAATGTCACCTCTTTATGTTGATTAATTTTATTATCCTTGCTCTTCTTCCTCCTGTTTGAGTTTTTTTTTCTTATATACAATTTTAATATGCCCATTTTGTTAGCATCAATAGTCTTGTACCCGTCCATAGATTAGTTAAAATTAACATAAAAGCAAAAGAAAAAAAGAAAAAATAGAAAGCACAACAAAAATATAAAACAAGACCAAATAAAATAAAACTAATAAAAATGAATTTAAAATAAAAAGAACCTAATAAAATAACAAAAATTTAAAACAAAGGAAAATTTGAAAAATAAAAATTGTAAAGATAAAACTAACAAGAAATAAAAGCCAAATGAAATTTTATTAAAAATATTTTTAAAATTAAAAATAAAATAAAAAAATAGCAAATAAAATGAAAAATAAAACTACTAAAACCAAATAAAATAAAAACAAAATTTAAAATCAAAAAGATAAAAACAAATAAAATAAAAAATACACATGAAATAAATGCAAATAAAGTTCAGTCAACCCTAATAAAATCCAATATTAACTAAATTTAGTTTATTTTGACAATTCCCAAATGAGAAAAATTGAAAGGCAAGATTGTGTTGCAATTTTGTTTGTTTTCATTTCACCCCAAGCTCACTAAAACACAAAGGGGTTACAAAAATACTCACATCCCAAGTCAAGGGCTTGTCTGCCTTGAAAACCTTAGTTTAACCAGTTAGAAATATGCAACTATCTCAACTACCAAACAAGCTTAACATGTCTTGAGGCACACAGTGAGCATCGAACTCACTACAGTAACAAATTAGTTTGTCAGAGAATCTTGTTTACCATCACTGAGTCACCTAACCTAAAACCCTAACTCAAACTAATCGTTATAGCGATTAATTTGAGTTATCTCCCTTGGATCATTTTTAATTTTAATTTCAAATGAAGATATTTTTCGTTTCAGTCAAAATGTGTGCAAAAAGTTATTGCCTTTTATATGAAAAATTTTTTTTTTTTTATTTACATTATTTATATTGGAACTATTGTCCTTATCTTTGTTGTTTTTATCACAACGTTTCGGCCATGCCCTCCAGACTTCCTCAAGTGTATATCAATCTACTCGGAATTCCATCAGAACCCTTTATTTAATCTACAGGGATAGACTGTTCTCATTCCACTGCTTATTTCTAGGGATATTATCTAGTTCTTATTTTATTTAGAACCATTCAGTTATTGTACTTTAGTGCAAGTACATACTGCCCAATCTAGGAATTGAACTAAACTACTACAATGTCACCAAATTTATAAACCAACACTTTTACCCAGTAGCCCTTTGTTCCAGAGGTTACCCAGATCAAAATACAGCTGAGGAAAGCCAGAGGGTACAATGGCCAGAATGTTATGATAAAAATAGCAAAGATAAGGACAGTAGTCCCAATGTAAATAGTATAAATAATGAGGACTCATTCCAGAAATTCAAATTTTTTTTTTTTTTTACACAATGAAGTTCACCATGTATAAGTACTGTGAGATACTCAAGGTAAAGAGTCACAGAATAAGTGTCACAATTCATGCAGATATGTGTGGGGGGGATAACAGTTAACTCTAGACAGGAACAGGTTAAGATTGTAATTATCAGGAAGCATCTTCTTGGTAGTCAGTGGTTCATGCGAAGAAGTTGCTTGAATGAAATTGTCGCCATATTTATTACGTTTCCTCAAGGACACATGGCACAGTGGATAAAGACATTAGTTAGATCCAGTGACAAGACCCAAAGAAGGCGAGTTCAATATCTGGTTAAGGCAGTGGAGAACTTTCAGAGGGAAATTAACAAGAGATAACTGATAGCTGACATCCATTAAACATGGCACGTGGAACTAGAACATTCTACCCCAGTGAGCAAAATAAAGGTTTCCGTTTGACATTCCAACCACCTGAAGAAGCGTACAATGGTCGAAACGTTGTAATAAACATGGCGACAAACATGAGGACAATAATCCGAATAATGTAAATAATGAAACTTACATCTCACTAATGAAATAGGAAGGAAATGAAGGTGGTTTGCTACAATGTATGTTGTATGGCAGGTCTTAGCCATGATGGTTAGAACTAGTAGAACTAAGGAATGCAGTTCGCCTGAGCACTTTCTATGGAAATAATGATAGCACAACAAGGGCTTGTGACATTTCATATGTAAAAAAGGGGATTGCAGAGCAAAAAATAATTTGCCACCCACAAGGATGTAGAGACATTTTTCAACTATCAAGACTGGGTATCTCCCACCCATATATGGCATCAGTAGTTCATTTTCAGCCTGGCTCTTATAAAGGAATCAAGTACTTACCAGATTGGTACAGGAAACTGACCATTTTTCAAACATCTTTAGTGATGTATCATATATATGTTCCACTTGGGATTTGGGTTGAGTGTGTCCCAGTAAGTGCTCAAGGCCTCACTGAAGGAACACATGTTCATCATGATCAGCAAAAGTTCTGGGTCTGCTCAGTGATGATGGAATGTCATTTGTTTGGTTTTCAAGGCATTGAATGTAACCAGCTAATTTTTTTCCTCCACTGAGCTCTTAAAGCTAGGTCAAAGGAGAGATCAACATTTATTCATTCTACGTCGAAATTTTTTTAGATAAGGAAATATTATTGTATGCTTTATTATTAAAACCAACATGCTCATCTTGGGTGTTATATTCAATGATTCAACTGTTGTACCTTCAAGCCTTCTTCAAAAATCTATCATGGTACTCAGTAACTGAACCCTTTCTTCAGTTTATTGTGGTAAATTTTACTCAGTCCTCTTTTCATGCTTAGTGTATATTCTGTATCAGTTAATATTCACTAGTCTTGTTCACATTTGTGTAGTTTGTTTCTTCCATTAAGTGAGTATAGCACTACTGAACACGGGGATTGAACTCAAAACTGTCAAAGAATCATGTTTTATCCAATGTTTTAATCTATGAGTCCCTCTATCTGTAAACCAGAGTATGTAACTGAAATCATATATTGTGGTTTAGTCAAAGAAACAGAAAATGACATGAAGGCGACTAGCACTGATGAGTATTAACTGATAGGCATTGTCTCTCTAAAGTATAAAAAGTAACTTGAGAACAATCTACACCCATAAATTGAATAAAGGGTTTGTCTCAAAGAAGTTTTAGCAAACATTTCATACAATGACAGGAATATAAGGAAGACTAGCTTTTATTTATTTTATCCATATGCAGTGGCGTAGGGTGGGTTTTGAGCATCTGGGCCATTTAAACTGCACCTCCAAATTAGCTGGTGTTTTGTTGTTTTTTTAATCATTTCACCCCCAGATGAGAAAAGTATACTATTAAGAGAAGACAATAAAAAAAACAAGAATTAAGATGGATGATCGACATTGCATTTAAATTTTTGGAGACCAAAATTGACAGGGAAGCAAGAAGCCAAAAGAGATCCACAAGCAAAAAGTGTAATAAAAGAAACTGTTGACATAGAATTTACAGTTACATCTAGCTGCCATTTCAACTATAACATGACACCTTGTCGCTAATCAAGAACTCTGCTTAAATTTGTAAAGTTTAGATAACATAGAGAACAGTTCATCAGAACAATTACAATGAAAGTATTTGTAGAAAATTTAACTGTTATAAATTCTAGTTTTGTTTGTACAGTGTAACCCGGATATAAGAGAGTTGTCGGAACCGGAGAAGAAGTCTCTTATATCCGGGTTTCTCTTATATCCGGGTTTGGTCTATTTTGTTTAGGTAAGTATGGGAACACTTTGAGACCAGAGAATATCTCTTATATCCAGGTTTCTCTTATATCCGGGTTACACTGTAGTTTCTTAACCTAATTAAATATTTTGCATCCATATAACTTTAGTACCCAGGGCAATCAACCCTCTAGCCCTGCCCACGTGCATATGTCAATGTTACAAAACTATTGCAATCAACTATAGCATAAAAAGTACTGAATGCAACACAAAGTGTTTGTAAATTCCAAAGTCAGAAGTCAACAATTAGCCAAATGTTTTCAATTTCCATCTTAAATATCGTTGGTGATTGTGAAACCAAAAAGAACTGGAAAACAAATTTCAAAGTGAATGTTTTTATACTTTTAAAGACCACAAGATAAAATACAGATTGTTCCCGTCAGAAAATGGCTGCTTTTAACAGAGATTAGTTCTAACATTAGAAGCCATAATTAAATGGGAACAAAATTCCTCACACTTTACTGGTTTATTTAGAATCATGACAGAATCAAAGCTAAATTCTTCTAATTTGTCAATTTTTAAAAAATTTTTTTTAATTTTATTGCTTATAGTCGACACCTCTAACTAAAGGGAGATAATTTCAGATTTCCAGATCACACGCAAGAGTATTTAGCACTTTATTTAAAATTCTTCTCCTGTTCATTGTTTGGGAGTTAATTCAACAAAATCTATTTTAAATACTAATATACAACATCCTTCTAATTTTTTAAAGAAATGCAAATCTTGTTTCTTTTATGACTAAGTCAAGACTAAATTTTTTTCATGATTTGAGCAAATAGTTGACAGAATTCCATTTTTAATAATTTTTTTAACTTTTTATTTTCTCAACAGTTTACTATCATTTCTTTGTGAAAATTATTAAAATAAAAAGTGAAAATGAATTTTAAGACAATTTTGTTGCAATTTTAAAATTGAAAGAAAATATACATATAGCAATATTATGATGAACTATATTATAATGGACAAGTCTTCAATGTCGAATTTTTAAATAAGCCATTTTCTTTATTAGCACACACATGAATTATGAATCCTTGTTTTTGGTTAAAAACCAAAGTTAAGCCTGTTCTTTATGTCTTATTCTCTCTTTGTCTCTACATATACAATAAAAAAAAAAAATGAAAAGTTCAAATCAGTAAAATTATAAATTAATATTTCTATCAGTTTACAATTGATATAACCTTTAAAAAAAACTACTTGGAGAAAATAGTTAACATTTATTAAATTTTGTTATTGATCAAATTTCTTCATTAAATCTTAGAAATCTTGGATTTTGTGCCCCCACCCCCAAAAAATAGTGTATCAAAAGGACAGTTTTTCCCTTGACACCACTATTATTTTAACTACCTTCACTCCTTGGCAATGTTTATTTAAAACCTAAACATATGAAAGTAAATTTATATATTTTTTTGAAAAAAAATATTAAACACTATTCATTAGATTGATTGTTTACAAGGATAATTTTATATTTACAACATTCTAAAAACTAATACAATTGCATTAAAACTAATGCAATGCAATATTTATCATTTACCAATTTTTTAAAGGAATAAATATGAACAATTTTTATTCATAAACAGTTACTAAATTAAAATATTTGAACCAACTATAAAGAAATCATTATTTACCATTTTATAAAGTTTGAATCGATTGGCAGTTAGTGTTTTGCCAACCATTCCAATGAACAATATAATTACAATTTAGAACAATAAAATAATAGTTTGAAACAATCTAATAAATTTTTGTCAAGTTTTAAGAACAAAGAATGTATAAACTCACTTTCATATATTTAGGAGTTATTAAAATTCTGAGCATTGTTTTTTAAAACACTAAACATTGCTGAGGAGTGAAGGTAGTTAAAATAATAGCAGTGTCATGGGAAAAACCAAAGTTTGATGTCCCTATTTTTCTGTAGGCATGAAGATCCAAGATTGCCTAAATCTTAGTTAAATATTAACACAAACAGGCAGACATTATTTATCATGACTTTCCACAGATAGTTGTGTTGTATTTCCATGTGTTTTGGAGGCATATCATGAAACACTGGTTCTCATACTATCAACCTAAGTCTGGTTAGTACCGAGATGAGTGACTATAAACTTGGACGTGTTGTTGTAATGGATAATGGCTTGGAATTGGATTGATCTTTGATTAAACATACAATTGCTTACATAATTTATTCATATTATTGACAGAACATATATATATATATATTGATTTGTATGTCTTAGTGCAAAGAAAGAAAAGGTTTTAGGCTTATCTTTATGAAGAGAAATCTTTCTTGTGAGCTCATTTTAGGAAACCTGTCTATCTGGTCTAACAGTTGGTGTTTGGTTTGGTTTGTTTTATGGCATATCAAACTCAACGGGTCAACAAATTTTTTATTGCTAGTAATATTTTGTTTTGTCAAAAATCTATTTCTGGTAATATTTTTTTCCCCTCAAAAATGTATAACTGGAAATGTATTGTTGGTAATATTTTTTTTCAAAAATATATTTGAATTTTCTTGCTTTTGTTTATTAGAGCAAAATTTGTTCTTACAATTGAATTTTAATATTTACATATTGCTGGTAATACTTTTTTTCTTCAAAAATTTATTGCTGGTAATAAAACCTATTTTTACACTTTCATAGTGTTTTTACCCCAGTTTTGGGGTTAACTATTTGCTGGGGCCCTAACAGGTGCTACCATGCTGGGTCAGGGTGGACCTGGAAACACCAGTAATTAAGTGGTTCCATGCTCCTCAAAACCTCCTGATCAGAGGCCTTGCTGTTGGACATAGTTTATCATCTTACCCAGGACACAAATGTAGTTTATTGTCATACCCACGATAGCTAACAGTTGGTGGTCAAACAGAGTGAGACTTTGTATTTTCATGCTAAAACTGTCTTTCTAGTGTATTATGAAAATTCTACTTCCTTCCCTTTTCTATACCTTAAAGCAGGGGATGCAACTCCTGCTTATTTATGGATTACTACCAGGGTTGCAAACCGTCCTGGGTTAGACAAACTACATCCGATAGCAAGGCTTTTGATCAGGTTTTGAGAAGCATGGAATCATCTCTTAACTGCTGGTGTTCCCAGGTCTACCCTGACCCAAGGTAGTAGCACCTGTCAGGGTCCCTGTTTTCGGCAAATAGTTAACCCCTCCTCCAAAAGGAGTCAAAACACTATGGAAGTATAAAAATATGTTTTAATACTAGCAATACTTTTTGGGAAAATTTTTTTACCAGCAATACATTTAAAAAAAAAAAAAAAAAAAAATATTACCAGTAATAAAAATTCTTATCGGCATTAAACCCATTGAGGTTGATAGGCGGTAAAACAAAAAGTTGCCAAACTGTCTTTTTTGACAACAAATTTCCAAAATCTGGCTCTTTTTCATGTTGGTTTGGTGCCAGTGAATTGATTTTGCATCTTTGGCTTTTTCTTGGCTTTCTTTACATGATAAAATATATAATAAACAGTACATTGTAGCCAGTATGCTACATTTTTTATCTTCAGTAATGTGCCTGAATTATAAGAGATTTTGTACCTTTTTATCATCATATCCTTAATCCAGAATGGGGAAGGGATCCCAGAAATGTATTACTTAAAAAAAAAAAAAAAAAAAAAAAAGCAATGATTCTTTTGCAAACCTATACCAAATCTTTTTCATAATTCTTTATCTATATAATAAATGCAAAAATGCCAGTCACACTTTTTCAATTCAAGGGACACAACTCTTAAAAAATTCTTACATCTGTAGCAATATTCAAAGACTCAGCCGGAAAAAAAACACGAGTTAGAATTACAGGTGAACTTGAAGCAGGAAGATTTGCTGCTTTGCCGTTTCAGCATAACAATGGAACAATAAAAATGGGCCAAAATGGAGATATTTCACTCCCAAATGCTTGTGGAGTTTCAAGTATCCAAGAATTGACTATGTTTATTCAAACATTAAACACCATCTTATGGATTAAAACTAACTTTGTGAATTTACCATATTAGCATCCAAGAACCAAACTGAATAGTATCAACTGGAAACTTCTCCAAGAAATTCCAAAAGCAAGCATGAATTACATTTCCATTGACACTGGATGAACAAGAGCAGGTAGTGAATTATCCAACAATGTTCCTGAACTCATTGAATCTTCCTGGAATAGTATCACACAATCTGGAACTAAAAGAAAATATGCCAGCTATTGAGAAATATGGATCCTCTAACGCTTTGTAATGGAACAAGGTTAATTGTCAAGAAGATGACTCCTCATCTCTTGGAAGCAGAGGTCCTTACTGCTCCAGCAAAGGAGAGAATTTTTAATTCCCTGAATTCCTCCAGACCTTCCTTTTGAGTTCAAAAGACTTCAGTTCCCAGTGAGAGAGAGTTATGCAATGTCAATCAGTAAGTCCAAAAGAATCATTAAAAGTAACTGGACTTCATCTGATGAACCTTGCTTTTCTCACAGCTATGTTGGTTGTTCAAGAGTTGTGAATGGAAACAAGCTATTTGTACTGACGCCAATTGGGAAAACCAAAAATGTTGTTTATCATGCAGCTTTGCAATAAGTTCCAAATAGACAAATTATATCATTGTTTTGGTGAAAACTTGTTTGAAAGATATTGTTCAAGTTTAATAAAATTTAAATTGTACTCAAACTCAATGCATGACGTGTCATTGTTGCATTGTTGGCCCAAAGGCCCAATCAAGAGCCCTCCACAGTTTTAAGCTAGCACATAAATAAACTAATGACTGTTTTTCCTTGCTTGACCACCTTCTCTGATGTTTCTTTCATAAGTTATGAAAAGAAAGTCTTATGGATAAATATACTAAAAAAATGAATACTTAAAAATGGTTATTTTATCATTAGATTTGAATTTGATAAGTTAAACTTTTCAATTAAAAAAATTTAAATTTCATGAAATTTATCTAAAAATGTTTTTAATCAAAGTATTAAAATGCTAAAAAAAAAAAAACACTACAAAAATCAAGATTTTCCAGCAAATCAGACTTGTTTGACTATTGTTACTTGAATTTCCAGCTAAAAATAATATTACTATATATACAAATGTTTAAAATTGAAAAAATAATAAAGTGGTTTCATTATAAAATTGTTGTGGATCTGAGAAGGCTGCGTAAATATTTTAATGTTTCGTTGCAAATGAAACATACAACATTCACAAACAAATTTCATGAAAAAGATCAAATGGTAACGATATTCAATTACGACAAAAATGATAGGTTTGGAACAACAAATAATTTTCTTTTTATATATAGAATTTTACAATTTTTGTTTTGTAATGATGTGTGCGCAAGACTGATCAGAGTATATTTAGGAGAAAAGGTTCTCGATACTGGTTTGGAAATGCTAAATGCAGAAAGTGAAAGTTGTCTACCTTTAAACTATAAAGGTTAAAATTAGACAAAATTTTTCTGGGAAAGATATTCGAGTGGGAAAAGTTTTTTTGTCACAATGGGTTGTTTAAAACGTTGGTGAATTGTGATGGAGAGTATTTTTCCAAATCTTTCATAAAAGTTTGTTCCAAAAAGCAGTGTCTGATTAGCTTAAAAATTAAGTTCTCTCTCGGCGTCTCTCAGAGTCTGTATATCTAATTGCGTGCGTATCATCTCTGTGCGTAGAAACTTGCTTGCTGTTTGTATTTATAGTTTTTTTAATGACTAAACCAGCTCACCGGAAATTCAGCAGACGCTGCCACTAATTCCAAGAAATGCGTTGGCGAGATCGTATTTTTCTATTTTTTAACCAATTGCATGAGACATTCAAATTAAGGGTAAAAAAATAGAGAAAGAATTTTTTTTCTTAAGTAGGTTGAGCCTACTTCTGCACAAAAATCGACTGATTTGCGATGGAAGTTTCTGGAGAAGCTTACTGTGCATTTAATAACCAATCAGATTTCTAGAAATAAATTAAAAGTAAAAAAAAGGTTACTAAAAACGCCTAAAATCCTAAATAAAATCTCATATTTATTTGGCTTTTTTCTGGCTTTATACAAACATTTTAATTTGGCCTTCAGGCTTTTTACGTATTATTTGGCTTTAAATAAACATTTTATTGGCAGTTTTTATTATGATGCCGACTACGAGTTAACTTTTGGCGTGAGATATCGTGTGCTTGGCATTTTCTGATATAAATCATTTTTATCTGCGAGCGGTTTCTGTTATTATTAGTGATAGTGTGAAAACAATGTTAAGACTTCATTTGAAGTTAAAAAATCAACTCATAATTTTTCATTGTCTAAGTTGGCTATTAAAGTTGGTGTTTGAAGTCAGATTTCATAATTGACCTCTGGTAGTCAACATGTAATTTCTTTAAGGTATGAGAAACATCAAAGAAGACTGGGGTAATAAGTTGCAGTGTAATCCCCGCGCTCAGTTTCTAATAAAAATTTCCGGAATAGTTAACCTAGGTGTAAAACATGCTTAATTCGAAAATAAAGAAATTTTGCTAAAATCTATCGTTTGAGAGTTATCAACAATAAAAGTTCGGACTCATTCGTGTCGAGTACGTCCGTCATTAGTGGCGCTGTTTACTACATAACATTTGTCTCGGATAAATCATTTGCGGAAGCTTAACGGCTTTTTTGCTGATCTCACACGTCTCAATTAGCGCGCAAGAGGGGGGGTACATTTGGTAAATTTGTTATTTAGAAAAGCAATGATAAGTTTTTTGGGGGTTTTTTGGGGTTTTTTTATAAAACAAATTAAATAATAAAACAAACAAATAATAAAACAATGTAAAAAAAAACTAATGAAATCCTTAAAATGAAAAAAAAAATGGAATTTGAACCTTAAATTTGTTCTTGTCATTTCCGTTCTAGTATATTTTTTTTATTTTGTAAATAATAATCCTCTTCTTAAATTTCGCGCAAAGTTTGCGCATTGCGTGCGAATTAATCAAGACAAGTGAAGAATGACTGCTCTGAGGCAAATGGTTGCCGTGCTGTAGCCGCGACGCGAATGAGTCCAAACTTTTATTCTCGCTAACTCCAAAACGGTGGATTTTAGCAAAATTTGTTGCCTTTGAATAAAACATGTAAATTTACACCTAAATGTAACTATTCGGGATTTTTTTTTAGAAATTGAGTACGGGAATTACACTGCAAATTACCCCAAAGATTGTACCTTGATCGTTAGCACCAGAAAAGAAAACGGAAAACTATTGTATAAATAAACAGATTTTTGCGCAAATTAATTTTTTACACTCAGAAATATTCATGCATACGTTTCATTTTCTTAGTTCACAATCAAATAAAAGTAAAGAATGCTGTAAAGAAAACGTTACATACTAACTAGCTGAGAAACTTAATTGAAGTCACATTAACGACTGGTAGTCGACATGTTAAAAACAAAATTAATTATTGTCATTATAAATTAAGTAGAGTTCAAGGAAAAATACCAATTTGGAGTAATTATCAGTGTGCGTGAATTCATTACAGAAAGTTCAATTAGTTATTTTTATTTATACATACTTTGTTTATGCTGAGTTTTAAAATAATATGAAAAATCATGCAACTGACTTATCAATGGCTTCAGAGAGAATTATTAACTATAATTCATCTCTCATTAAAATCATCACTCACCTTATTGTGGATTAATTAAAAAGAATGAATAATTTGCATTATTTATATTTCAAAGAAACCCTTTATGGGGGATAGATTGTCTAACACAAGAAAAAAAATGGCTTACCTCCTGATAGAAACCGGGTTCGAACGTGTCTTGTGCGTAAAGTATTCCAAAAAGAAAAATGGCGGCTTCACAAGCCGTACATTTAAGAAACGATAGATCTCGAAGTCGGGTTCTTCTCGCGAGATTTAAAAAAAAACAAAACTTATGCAAATATGACCTATCACTCAAGCTACAAAAAGTGTTTTGCCCCGGCAACATTGTGTAAATGTGGGGTAGTGAATAGGGGGAAGCAGTATCAGGACCGCATATAAAGAGGAGTTGCAAACATAGCTTGCTAACCGCTGGCTAGTACCGTAACCCCAGGAACGATTAGGACCGCCTTTAAATTTTTATGACACGGGGCGCGTTTTGTAGGTCTCCCTAGAAAGAATGTGGTATTATGGTGTATGGAGGATTGATTGGTGACGGGCGAGTTCTTGTGGTGAATGTGGAAATTGTAATGTATGAATGGGTCGTGAATCGGATTAGCTAGGTATAGGATAGTTAGTTAAGACCAGCCTCAACCCCTCCCCTTTTTCGGTCTTGTGGCATAATTGTAATTTTTTACAATAAATATTAACGATTAGGACCTCCTCCACAAGCGCCTAATCTGGTTGTTGTACAGCCCATCAAAGACAAGGTGCGTCCGGTCTTGAATTACCGAGAATTAAACCAACACGTTGATTCCCCTTCACTGTGGACGTAGACAAACGGGAATGATGCCAGCTAAGCGTTAATGTGGTCTTGCTTGATCTTCGGAAGGCGTATCTCCAGATAGATGTCCATGAGTGGCTGTGGACGTTTCAAACGGTAGTATTGATCTTTCTAATCTTCACTTAGTTGTGACACATGGCCGAAGGTATGGGGTACCCAGTGAGGATCGAACTCGCTATTCAGCTGTAACTGTTTTAGCGAGACCAGCTTGCTAACCATTATCCCACGAGGTACCCTGTTTCAAAACTGTAGTAATGTGGAAAACTGTACTGCTCGACACTTGTAGGATTCGGTCTCAATGTGGCACTTCGTATGAAATTCATCAAGACTTTTCTCAAGAGGAAGTGACAATGAGTCACCTCATTTTATATTGAGGGCACGTATGTAAATGAAAACAATGTCTGCGAACAAGATCTAGCAGGAACTAGAATCTTTCGGATTGACCAGTAAGAACCACTGAAAGATGGGGTTCTAGAAATGGACCTTAAAGTCTGGGGGAGTACGACACTATGATGGAAGCAGGAGAGTGCAGTTCCGGAACTCCCTGTTGTAATTACGCGTCTTTTCAACTTGCAGGAAGTTGGAAGGACATTTTCCTGTCTGTGGGTGTGGTTTCGTGCAGTAACTGGAGTAATGAAGAGACGAGCAACTGTGGTAACAAAAGAATGGGATGACACCGTGAACGACATATCTCTTAAGTCGATGATGGCTGAAGTAATCACCAAAAAGTGTACAAAGATTATCTCTCCTGAGGTGACTGGTGCGTAACCGAAGAAGTTGACGTAAGCTCCCTGACGACGGGCGTGGTGTTTGAAAGACATGGTGCTATTCTGGAAGACGCATTTTACCTTGCTTGTTGCGTGCCGAACGGAAAATCTGGCGTTGTAGAAATTCTGTCTACTGTCCTACCAGCCTGAATAGTTCTAACCACCGGAAAACAGAATGTTCATACAGCGTGAGTGATAGAAAAAAAATGCACTTTTGGTTGGAAAAGTCCAGCTTGCCTGCGTGGAAAATGCTACTTTTTGTAATCTATCTCCTTGATAGAAGCTGGGGTCACAGGATTATGTTTGAAAACTTGGGCATATAGTGGGTTATCAGTTATAGTGAAATGTATGAGTGTTGAAACAGGTTAGTTTGATCTGGCCTTGTTAGACCACCATAAAACAAGAAAATCAAATTGTAAGGTGAAACAACGAATTTATATACATATAAATCAATTAAAGTTTTTACAAATAAAGTGAATGTATTCTAGTTGATACAAGGTCGTCAAAATGTTCATAGTAGTCCTTGCAAGAATGAGTTTAGGTGTACGTAGGCAGGAACGTATGTGTGGATCGATGTATGTATGTATGAGCATTATCGTAGGGTATGAATGTCTTTGAAGTAATCGCTCAGTCTTAAAATGTTCCGTTCGTTTATCAAGTATAAAAGAGGTGAGGGAGAAAGGTAAATATAATAACGATCGCTTGACGTTTGTCAAGGGACGTGTTAATACGCTCGTTTCCTTCTCTCTGATGAGAGGTGAACTTGCCCGCCTTTTATTTTGTTTGTAGGGCTTAAAAGGTCATTTGGGAATTCACTCCCGGATATGATTCGGACCTTTCCATTGGACGACGAACAAACTTCGCGTCGGATCCGTAAAAAGAATTTATTTTTGAGGATTGAAGATTATTTGAATTTTGTTTTTAAATGTTTTCTACTTTTCTATTGGCCGAAAAACATTTCGCATCAAGGTGTGGAATTTCACGAGTTTTGTTTTGGGTTCACTTTTGTGTATGTGTTAAGCAAAGTTTGTAAATTCGAGTTTTTTTTTTTAATTTCTAACAAAATCAATGAGTCAGTGCTTAGCATTTGAATTCTAAATCTAGATTTTGTTTTGTTCACTACAGACACTGCAAAACACGCTTCAGTCAATTGGTGCTACTTCTGCGGTGAAGATGTACCAATTTTGGCTAGAATATGCGCAGGAAAATTTGGGTGAACCAAGTGTCAAGGCAGAAATTGTTGAATCCGTTCTCCAACGTAAATATAACCGGGGACGTAAATTGAAAACGGCCTGACTTTTTGGTGGAATTGAAAGTTTTAAAGAAGACGTTTTTGGTTCCATTAGCAGATTGCGAGGAAGGAGAATCCAGAGATGCAAAAACACTTATTCCACTAATAATGCGCCATATCCGACCAGGATCTATTATTTACAATGACTTCTGGTCGGTGTATGTTCGAATACCAGTACATGAATACATACACGCACAAACAGATCAACCATAGCGAACATTTCATTGACCCGGTAAACCGGAATATCCACACCCAAACAGTGGAAAGTCTGTGGAAGACTATGAAGGATAATCATCCGACCTGGACACAAAACTGTTTTCTTAAAGCAATACATTGCTCGTTTCTTGTTTTTTGAAAGCAATCCCTCACCGTACTCAGTGCCTTCACAGGTTCCTGATGCGATCAAGATGTACCCAGGACCCAAATAAAATTGCTATTTTGTAAATAATTAACGCTTTTTAAGACTCCACATTACATTCACTTACGTGCTAATACCCTTGGAAAAGGTATGACTCCTCTTCTTCTCACCCACCCCAGCTATGGGTAAATAGGAGGACAGACCGGTTTCTATAGTCTTGGATGGCAACTGATCTACTGCAGAAAGAAATGAAAACCTACTGCGGGAAAAAAAATCTGCCTCGTCAGTCATGTATCGAAAGTTACATGATCGCCTAAGCGTGTATCACGCACGGCATATAACTGACTGATAATTCAAGATATATCCTAAATTTTGCAAATGCAGCCGTGCCCTTGCAGATGATGACAAGGAAAGAACAGAGCAAAAGAAGGCATTCAACAATCTGAAGAAATACCTAAGCATGGCCGAGATCCCTGGATATTTTGATATCCACGCAAAGACACGTGTCATAGCTGATGCAAGCCCATATGGACTGGACGCTGTCCTTGTTTAAATCCAGAAAGGAGTACCTAAATTGATAGCATATGCTAGTCGAAGCCTGAGCCAAGTTGAGCGTCGATACTCACCAATTGAATGAGAAGCATTGGCACTCGTCTGGGCGTGTGAAAAATTCCACTCCTATGTATACGGCATAGAATTCGACCAAATGACACCACAAATCGCTGGAATTCATCCACCCACCAACGTCAAAACCCTATGCCAAAATAGAGTAATGGGTACTACGACTACAGTCCTATTGTTTACAAGTAGTGCGTGTTGTTGGAACCAATATGATTGCGGTCTCTCTCTCTCTCTCTCTCTCTCTCTCTCTCTCTCTCTCTGAACTACTCAAACCTGAGAACGAAGCAATCACTGAACTTGTATATGAAACTGAACAATATGTGCGATTTGTAACTGTAGAAGTAAAACCAAAGGTTATGTCTACGCGCTTGGTAGAGGAAAACTCCCATCATGACACGGGGTTACATGAAGTACCTAAATGCATTGAAACTGGCGACTAGGCAAATCCACGGTGCACCAGATATGTACCTGTCTGCAATGTACTATGCACACTTGGAAAAATTGTAATCCAAGAGACAAAAAAAGTGATCCCAGCTTCCTTGAGGCAAGACATGAGTGCCATAGATCATTAGGGAGCACGTTGGAATGACTGGAACCAAATTCAGATTCCCAACAAATGTTTGGTGTCCGGGATTGGAAAAGGAAGTTAAAATTTGTGCGTCAGTTACCCAATCCTCGCCGCCTGGCCTGAACCTGTGACACCTCCAGAGCTACCACCAGGATGATGGCAAGGCCTAGGTATATACCTGTTAGGACCTCTGTCAACGAGTGAACACATATTCGTTGTCAAAATTATTACTATTACTCGCGCTATTATGCAAAAGTGACGTCAACCACAAGTCGGTGCATAATGAAACCGTTTGACAAAATGGTCGCTCAACATGAACTCCTAGTATACAGTTACTAGTGACAATGGACTACAATTCTAGTCAGAGGAGCTGAAAGCGTTCTTTATAGAAAACGGCATAACACATAGAAAGTGCACTCCATTGTGGCCACAAGCCAATAGAGAGGTGGAACAACAAAACCGTTCTATGCTAAAAGCTCAAGGCAAAAACTGGCGAAAGGAACTGAACATCTATCTCATACTCTATTGAACTGTCGAGATACAAACCTAATCAAAAAGGAAGTTAACGCTTCTAAGTCAAAAATGTGAATGACGAATACACGTTCGTACGCAGGTAAGCTCGGCTGTTTCTTTCAACTTCAAAAATAAGAAATTCGGATTGCATATTGAGTCAGCCAATCAGAGAACTACCCGCCTAAAAGATCGGATCCAGAACTTGTTTCAACAAAGTGTATATAATGGAAGGTAAAATAATCTTCAGTGCCCTTTTTTCAACCACTGCGACTGGAAGCCGCATCGGTCATTTCTTTGATGCATTTTCAACACATAGGACTTGATTTATCTCACCTGAGAGAAACATTCTTTCCTCTCATACACACAACTACAGAAATATTATACACTACTTTTCTTTGACATAAACATTCAATACAAAAAAAAACAACAGAACACAGACAAAATTTGATATTTCTTATTAATACTCGTACAGACATTTTTGAACAGGAGGAACTTTACTCACTCATCAAGTACTAAAATGGTCCTTATTACTATAAAAGTCTGTGAACGTTTGCTTGTGTGTCTGCCAGAAATCATATAAAGAGAGTGGTGAAAGAAAGATATGAATTTATTATCGTGTAGGAAGCAGGAGAGAGAAGGAAATGGAAAAAAAACGCTCTCTTTCCACTCACCTCCTTCTCTTTCCACTTTATATTTATATTTCAGCTTTCTTTAAACAAACAATATTTTAAATATTTTGATTTCAACTTTCTTCAAACGGGCATTTTTTTAATGTTGAAAGCAACTTCAATGTTTTATAATCTGAACATTCAGCGGGTAATATATATATATATATATATATATATATATATGATTTAAAAATACGATTTGTTTATACAGTAAGTACTTTTATTTCAACTTTCTTGAAACACAATTTTTTGTATATTGAAAGCAACTTCAATAACTGCAAATAAATGTATTTTTAAAATATTTCTATTTTCACAAACTCTCCATGAGACCAAATGTAAACTAAACAGTAACATAACAAGGTTGGTCCAACGGATCACGGGTGGTCTAGATCTTACTTATTATAAAACGCAGATTGTGTGTGTGTGTGTGTGTGTGTGTGTGTGTGTGTGTACGTTTATATATTGAATCGGATTTCCTACATTTTTCAACCGATTTCAACAAAACTTCACAGGACTGCGTAAAATTACCTTGCGGTGGTTCTGACGGCGCCAAAAATTGGAAAAACATAATTGTTTTTGTACGAAATCAATTTGAAAACACGATAAAACACGATTCTGTCGCCAGAATGAAAGGAGGACAACTCATATCGAGTTATACTTATAAAACCCAGGTTGTGTGTGTGTGTGTGTGTGTGTGTGTGTGTGTGTGTGTGTGTGTGTGTGTTTCGTTTATATATGGGATCGGATTTCCTACATTTTTCAACCGATTTCAACAAAACTTCACTTTTTGTTTGGCAGGTAGTGTTTCTTATTGTCTTGCACACTTTTTTCTTTATTTTTACATTCAGAATTCTTTAAAAATTCCATTTACAAGACAATTGTTTATAATAAAATTCTACTCAATCGACAGACTCATAACGATTGAAAACAATGTTTTTGTTTGGGTTTGACCAATTCGTAAAAAAAAAAAACAACAACAACAACAAAAAACTAATTAAGACATGCGTGTCCGTCAACCTTAAACAATAACAATGTTTTTGTTTGAGTTTGGGTTTGACCAATTCGTAAAAAAAAAAAAACTAATTAAGACATGTGTGTCCGTCAACCTTAAACAATAATCTTTGTCAATTTTATTTTTCAGTCTTTATGATGGTCGATACTTGATCTATCTCTTACTGTTACATCCCCGGGCAACGCCTGGCTCTACTGCTAGTGTTATATAAAATCACTGTTGTTGGATGTTATTTCCATTCTCTGTGTTCTTTTAAATCTATTTGTTGTGGTATTATCACAGAGGACGTAGATCCGCAACAGAACAACACCACATGCGACCACAGGTGAGGTATTTTTCGGTCGACCAATCCGAACAAAGCTACCAGAAATAGTTCCCAATGACGGATAATTAAGAGATAGAGATTGGGAAAAGAAAATCAGAAATGATGTATTGTTGCGGACCGTGTAGGTTTGAGTGTTGTTGAATTAAGAACACGTGCGTTTATTCCTGCTAGAAGGTCCACTACAAGAACATGGCGGACTGAAGTTGAGTCCAACCGGAGATGTAGAGAAAACAAACAGGAACGATATATATATATATATATATATATATATATATATATATATATATGTCAACAAATACATGAATTAAACGACAAAATTACAATGGACATAGACATTAACATTTGTGTTTGCGTGTGAACGTAAAGAGTTTTTTGGTGAAGGTTCCTACGTACCTGCATGTGTATATAATGTTCATGGCGTCTCCCACAAATGGGAAGACGCTATCTTCTGCGAGAGCTTACATTGTAGATGTGTTCGCTGAAAACGAAGAAATGAAAAAGAGAACGGGGCGAGAAATCGCCCAGTATTTATAGCGTAGGAAGAGCAATTAGGGAATTAAGGAGGAGTTAATTCCGACAGTATAAGCGGATTCTAAAAGAGGTTCAGTTGTCAAGGACATAAAACCTGGGGATATAGTACTGCTAAAGCAAAAGAAAATTGACAAACTGACAACAGAGTACAACCCCATACACCATAAAGTAATTGAGAAAAAAGACAAAACACCAGATAAAAAGCAATACATGCGCAATGCCACTGAAGTTAATAAAAAAATCGTTGCTGAAGACAACTCATAAACAGCACTAGCAGCGGAAAAAGACCAACCTACAACTACAACTTAAGACACGACTAACATAGAGCCAGCAACCGATGTGACAACAACTAACCCTGTGAAAGAAACACCCTATCAAGAGACAAGAAAACCAACCAGCCACAGAAGAGCCTCAGACAGATATAGTGACTGGTCCTGAACATAGCAAAAGGAACTATTGTACAAAAAAAAAAGAAAATAGATATTTCTTCGACATACTTACACAAACACTTACTACATAAAAAACTGAGAACTTACAATAATGATAAATATTGCAAGCAACATCAAGTCCGATAACTCTATGATCTTCCTTACCCATCCTGTACCGAAAGTTTAATAAAAAAGATTTTGCTCCTTTTCTGTAAATAAATACGTGTTATTTCCCGCTGTTCGACTTCGTCAATTCCTAGCCCTTATTCCACAGCAACATGTCAACTATAACAGGTTATGGACCCAGAAGGGATAACTGAAGTCGTTGGAACAGACAACAATTCAACGGGGACGAAGATAAATATGAAATTTGGGAAACAAAATTCGTAGACCATCTACGTACACTCGCCTTAGAAAACGACATCTTAGGCGTAAACCCCACCAGAGACGAAGAAGAAACAGAAAGGAACGAAGAAATCTATGCTGAACTCATGCAATTCGTAGACAACAAAAGCTTGTCGCTACTAATGAGAGAAGTTCTCAAAAAATTCCTAAGAATACTACGCGACCACTATGCAGGAAAAGGAAAACCAAGTGTTATCTCACAACAGAACGTGTTAACGTCACTTAACAAAAGTGTCACCGAATACATTATAAGGACGGAAAGCTTCTTAGCAGCCTTGAGAAATCCTGGACAAATAGTGGACGATACCCTGATCATTGCAATGCCACTAAAAGGCTTACCAGAGTACTTCAACCCACATGACTCACAACAGCAAAGAACTAACGTTCTCGGAATTTAAAACCAAACTTCGGAGTTTCGAAGACACAGTAAAACACAAAAACAACCCAAGCAGAAACGACATAATGAGGTCGACTTCCTCATCCTCAAAAATTACGAAGACGGAAAAGAAACGTCCCGTTTTACATATGGCGGAAAGGGACATATGGCCGAAATAACCACAAAGAACGCAATGGTGCAACTACTGCAAAAACACTACCCACAAAAGGGAATCATGCCGTTATAAAGGAAGAAACACCATGAAGAAAGTAGCTGACATAGGAGAAAGTTTGTTTGCCTTCAAAATAAACGACTACTACATCCAGAAGACAGTAATACCTAAGGGACTAATAGTTGGCGCAGGAGTTACTTCACACATCAAATATGTGAAGAAATTTAAAAAATATGACAAGATCTTCCAGCCGGAAACCGCTACATGGAGCTAGCTGATGGAACTAAAACTAGCGACATATCACTAAAAAGTGGAGACGCTGAGAGATGTCTACTAGATGTAAATGGAAACCACGTGATAGTTACACTCAAGAAGGCGCTATACATCCCTTCTTAACCGCATGATATATTCTCTGTCAAGGTTGCGACTACGAACGGAGCAACAGTCATTTTTAAAGAAAATAAAAATGAATTGATACACAAGAGCGGTACAAAATTCAAAATACACGTCCACAAAAGACTATTATCATTTGATGACCGCAGGAAACAACACAGAGGACAATTGCTAAGGATGTTATTATATCCACACATGGCACAAAATACTGGAATACTGTAACTACAATGATATTGTGGGGGACTTCACCACATTAATTTAACTTTGATAAGAAAACAGGACTCACGCAAGAAGAATAACCACAAGACATTGTTATACATAAAATATATGTATATTAACAAGATGTACAATATCAAACAACGATGTGAAAGAAAACATGCATTTAAGTAAGAAAGGTTGAATTAATCAAGAGTTGCCTCTCTTTGACTGAAGTTTAAGAGTTCAGTGAGAGATAATTATTTGGTTTAAAGTTCACTGGATAAATGTTCATGAATGTTTCAAGTTATGATTGTTCTTGTGATATTACTGTTGAAAAATATTGTTGTGTCAAAAGAAGTTTTTAGTGAAGGTGTACAAATGTGTCATCAGCATGTGGGTGTGCATGTGAGTGAGAAGGTTGGCGCGTGGTTAGAACTGGAGTTCCAACTGTCGTAGATTCGTTTAGCAGTTGAGGTCTCACTAACTGAGATGAGAAAAATCTTGGCTTAAATAAGCGACTATAGGCTCCGATTCGTTGCGTGGGAAAAATTATTCTTCGCGTGCAAACGATCTGATTGGTTGGCATCAATCAGTCAGCGATCGAGCTTTGGGGAGACTTAAGAAAGCTTCTGTGAGCCACTTCTCCCAAAAGTGCACAAATTTGCCTACATAAAAAAATAAAGGGATTCCAAAATTGTCGCACTACTGCGATTTGTAAATTGCCTGTAGAAAATGTATTAGTGATTTATTAGCCAATGATCGTTTGGCATTGTACATGTGATTTTGTGTTTGTATGTATATATATCGTGCGTAAGTAGGTTCGCACAATATCGCTAAATTACCCGACATAGTTGAAGAAATGAGACTTAAGGGAAAAGGTACTACTAACAGGGACTGTTAAATTTGCACTCAGGGAAAATTTTCTCAAAGTAGACACAGACAACCTGACACACGAGCAACATCCATTTCTGAGTTAGTGCACACAGATCTAGTTGAAAGTATAGAACCAACGGGTATAGATGAACACAAATATGCTATTTCATTTACCGACGATTTCTCCATCGCTGTGTTCGTGTATTTCCTCAAAAATAAGAATAACACTGTGTCAGCCAACGAAAAAATTATGGCAGATTCTTCTCCCTAGAGTAAGATAAAAACACTGAGATCGGACAACGGCTCAGAATTTAAATCGAACGATTTTCAAACATTACTCCGTAAAAATAATATAAAACATGAGACCTCAGCACCATATTCACCCCGTGAAAAACAGGACGGCTGAAAGGAATTGGCGAACACTGTTCAAAATGGCCAGGTGCATGATTATAAAAAGTGGCCTACCAAAAACTTTAAGGACCTATGCTGTTATGAAATCTGAAGTAATCTGCAACAGATGCTTTAACAACCGCCTAAGACAGACCTCCTATTACGTTAGACCCAAAATGCGAAATGTGAATATTCGTTGGGTATGACAGAAACAGCTATTTGTATTTAGTCTGTTACCCTGAAAATAGTTCATCACTAGCATCATTGAACAACAAACACAAACTGACCTGCTGAATGATGATGATGATTCTCTATGAAAGAATCACATACAAAACCAGAAATTAAAAGAGCCAGTAGACACCCAACCTAACGTTGGAGACCACCAATATGCTGATGAGGATAACTGTAACGAAAGACATGACTTACCTCGGAATTCGAAACTTGTCTTGCCTGCAAAGTGATGACAAAAAAGAAATATGGCCGCTATTGAAGACACAATTTATGCGCGCCTATCTCGTCCAAGACGAGACTATATTTGCACACATGCAAATTTTGGCCGTCTTGGAATAGCATAAAAAACGAGGTGACAGCAGCACGAGAGAACTGATGTCGTTCGGCGGACTGCGTGTGATAGAGTTGGACGTACGGATTGACAGACAGACCGACAGACAATGAGGAAGTTGAAGTAGGCGTGGCTGAGTTGGTGTCTGTTTCACAACTGCCCAGTGTAACGGCCGAGAAAGGGAGCCACGCAATTCATTTCCTTGGGGCGACCGAAGAAGAAGAAAAATAGCTGGTCTACCGGCGAGCGTCGCAGTGCACTTTTTGATCCCCCTCATCATCATTTATTTTTCTCTACAATAACCATACCTGCTGATACCAAAAAAGGGAAGGGAGAATTCCCCGTTACCGATTACGTAACAAACACTGAAAACGAAAACAGCCAGGCACTAATAAACGTCGATTATTGCTACAGAGCTACATGTGGTGTACCACAAACCTATAAAGAAGCTGTGAACTCCCCAAAAGTACACTATTGGATCGAAACAACGCAGGAAGAGATCGAATCTCTAAATGAGAATGATGATGTCTTCTGACAAACCTACTTAAAAACAAAATGGTAATAAGTAGTAAATGGGTTTACAAAATTAAAGAAGACCCTGATGAATCGCAAAAATACAAAGCAAGATTTGTTGCCAGAGGATACAATGAAATAAAGTGACTAAACTATAAGGTGACTTTTTCTCCAACAGCGGACATTACATCCATACACATATTAATACAAATGGTTGTTTGTACAATACGATCTCATAGTACATCAAATAGACCTAAAAACAGCATACCTACACGGCCCAATTGATTATGAAATTTTCCTGGAACAACGAGAGGGATTGAAGTAATATCGAATACAAACAAGGGACCAGTCTATAAGTTGAAAAAATCCTCATATGGTCTAAAACGGTCAGGCAGAAACTGGAATAATAAAGCCCTGCATGATTGCCTCACCAGAATCGACTTCATACAAAATCAAGCAGACCACCGTGTCTATATTAAACACAATAACAATGAAATAGTTGTAATCATATCATAGGTCGATGATTTAACCCTCGCAGCCGGCAATATAAACTCACTAAATGACATTAAACAAATGCTAACATCAAAATTTAAGATGAAGGACCTCGGAAAACTCCGTAATTTCCTACGAATAGATTTTAACATAACCCAAGGCTTAGTACAAATGAGTTAAGAAAAGTACATAATAAAAATACTAGATTCAATATGTCAGACTGCAAACCGAAAGTTTCAGAAGAAAAAGACTTTTGCCATAATTAATAATTCTTAACACTTCTTGCCATAACATATTCTTATTTCATTCTGTAGGATCAGTCTACCCGGATTAAAAATGAAAAATTAAAATCCGATTGCCGTACCTACAAATACAACATAACGCGAAGAAATGATTTTTTTTTACATAGGCAAAAAGGAAAACCAGACTGAAACAATCATATATTTATGTACACATTAACATTTGTTTTTACGTGTTAAACATTGTGTTTGTTCTGGTCGTAAAAAACTAAAGTTCAAATGTTCGACAAAATTTTCCATTTGTTAAAGGATAGTTCGTAAAGTCATATAAAGTGTGTAGGTATGTGCGTGTGTCTGAAGCACATTTTAACAGGGTGTGTGCGTGGCTGCTGACTGAATGTGTGTGTGGGGGGGTGAAGAACATCAGTAGAAATGTTGTGGTGTGAGTGCTAATACATGAAATCTGATTACAATGGTTCCAAGAGGAAATGACCATACAGATAGATGAACAAGACTATCAATATTTCTTTGAATTGTGTGGATATTCCTTTGAATAGTGTGTAGTCGTTGCTGATTGGGGTGTTGTTATGGTAACGAGAGATTTCTGGTTGGATGTTTACAGATTCAACTGCCTGTCATCGACGGGTGATCCACGTCCAGCTGCTTACTGGGTTTTTGCTCTCTGTATGTGGTTTGTCCATGCGTTTCCCAGCGGTTTTCCCACGAGAGACTTACATATTGACGTGTAAGCAGAAAAAGTAAGAAAAGAGCTGAAAAAAAAATTATTTATAGTGCCGGAGAGCGTACCCTAGTAGCGATTTCAGGAAAGTAAGCCCGAAGATTAATCTGTAACCATTTTAATAGCGAATACAAAATACTAAAGTTTTTAAATCCTTTAAAACCATGTGTATATTTCTTGATATGTTATCCTGCTTTATTTTATAAATAAGGTACACAAAAGGAAATTTTATGCAAGCCCATCTTGTAAAAATACTGTACTTTGTTCTATTCTGTTATGTATGTTTTGTAACAAACGCTTGTTCTTTTAAATTTCATGCAATAATTTGAGCGAGTTTTGCTTTTGTTTATGTGTCTTAGTTAACGTTCGGGATAAAAGAGGGAACGTTATTGTTCTCTCATTCCTTTCTTTGAGATATCACAGTAACTGATCTTTCTTCGATTTTAGGTTAATTCGGCATACGAACAAACCTATGAAAACTTTATTTAAGTCCTTAATTCAACATCTTCGCATACGATCTACATTGTTTACGTTTTGTTACAAACCTTAAAATACTCTTCTTATGACTTTCTTCACATAAAGTCCCTTCTTGTAGGAAACTAGAATTCCTTAACTAAAAAATATATCAAATATGTGATTAGCATTGTAAGAAAACGTTTTTTAAGTGTTGGATCGGTTTACAAGAGCGGACTCGAGAACTTGTGGAGTGCACACCAGAAATCTATCTTTTTTGTACGTAAGCGTATATATTGGATATTATTATTAATGTCTGTTATACTCCGCTGAAATTAGATCTCTTTCTAATTAATTTTACATGTCGGCCGGATGTGAACCCTAAAAAAGCAAAACACAAAAAGCCGTTTTCTGAGCAGAGGCTCGGAGCATCACATCAGGGCGACAAAACCCCTGCGTCATAAACGTTCCCGCCAAAAAAAAAGATGACCCTGGTGGCTACCAGATTTGCTTAAAAGAAAGCTCCTTGTAAACAACCGGCCTCGACACCAGGCCTCACTCGTCATCACCACCGTGACCCCGTTTCATTTAATCTCATTCTACCAAAATCCAACAGAGACAATCCGCCACCAACCTACCAACGCACCCCTTTTATCGCCAAAGTCAGATTCATGACTTCACCTGACTCTTCACACTCACACTCTTGTATTGGCAAAGTCAAATTCGTTGTTTTGTTAACCACTCCGGGCTTCCTTCGTAGCTACCACCGTAACCTAGGCAACCAACCCAGGTCTGACCTTGAATCATCCCCGCTAGCAGCACACAGTTCGGCTTCAACATCTCCGCCTCATCACACGACCGTCAGCCCATCAAACACCTCACCAGTATTGATTTCAACCCTAAAGAAGGGCGAACGTCAACCCCCGGCAACAATACTCCACTTGACTTCACTAATCCGCTCCAGACTTATGACTGTGATCTCAGCCAACCAAACCAAGAAATTGGTCAACTCCCGGCCTTACCGACAACATATTTCCATCTAATCGCTTTCCTTAGGAACAGCAACAAAAGAACCACATATTAACAATTTCTACCACCTTTCACACAACTATATATATATTCTGAATTTTGACAAATATACGTATATAACATGTCTCAATTAGCTATTAAAATGTGAATTAAAAGTTCCTTGAATTTTCAATGTTAAATTTGTTTCTTTTTATATGTGAAACATTTATTTATGAGACTGTGATTTTGACCATTTTTGTCCACTGGATTTTTGCCATGGATTCGATAGAATAAGACAACAATTTTTTCAGTATCTTTATTCTTAACCTATGTATTATATACATAAATAATAACACATAATACATATATACATAATTATAACACCGATGTATGGAATAACCTTGGAACTCAGGAGACATTCAGAATATGGGGCTTCATTGAAAGTGGAACTGTTCATCGTGATTGAATTGTACCGGGATTTTAGTTTGTTTTTTAAAAAAAATGTTATAATACTTACACTTAACTTATAAACATTTCATTTTTATTATTTCAAAAATGTTAGGATTGTAAATGTATAATCGTCTAGCTTTTTGTAAAGGCACGTTCTTTTGAAAGAAATGTATTTTTTTTTCTGAAGGCCAGACGTTTCATGCAACAATTAGTGCATTTTTATAGCCCCTTTGGCTCAAGCGGTTGATACTGCCAATTGTTGCGGAATCATATTTTTTAATTCTTGGAGGAATTTTTCTTATATATCAGCCAATGAGAGACGAGATCTACAAGCCCTTGAGAAATTTTGGACGAAGCCGGTATAACCCTGCTTTTTCAATAAAAAGGACTGCAATGAACGGATAAACAGAAGAGAAAAAAAGAGCCGTTGAGATCGTGGAAGAAGACATTAACGCCCACGCTTCAAGAAGACTTGTCCAGCCGAAAAATCAACACAGGGAAAGAAAGAGCCAATAGATTCAAAACCCCAGGACAGAACATTCCTTCTTGCGTCTTCCAGAGAAGAATTTAAACCGAAAGAATTTTCAAGTTTAATATTCCAGTAAAGTACTACGAAAAGCCTCCAAGAGAAAACACGAAAACCCCTTCGTGCTGTGACGCCCTATTATTGAGCATTCTGTTAAGAACGAGGGTGGATGCGTTTTGTATTTTCTGCCTTGTGCAATTTTTGCTTCCTTTAAGTTTTTCCTTTTTCTCCATTTTTGAAGGGTTTATTCTTTTCTGTCTTTGAATCCGTGTCTTTTTCTAAAAATTGTAACACTTTTTTCCTTATATGTGATGGTAATCCCCTTTTTGTAACCTGAGGTTATCCTGCTGTAATATGTGCACAAAAGGAAATTTTTGTGCACACCTTGTATTGTAACTTTTTTTTTTTTTGTAATATTGTAAAAAAAATGTTTTTTTCCTTTTCAAAATTTTACGCAGTGGTAGTCTTGTTTGTAATTTCGCGCCTATTATAGAAATTTGGTGTTTTTTACTAAGTTTTGTGTCTGGCACAAGAACTTGAATTTGGTAGGAAATAAAAAAATAAATTTAAACTTACACATAACCTAAGATGGTATGATTCTGATGTAACAATGACATTGGGCCATTTATATTTCCTTTCATTAGGAAATTCCCTGAACTAAAATCGCAATTCTCTGCACTAAATACGCAATTCTCTGAACTAAAAACGAAACTCAAACTTAAAGGAAATTAAAAAGCTCAGAATTTCTCAACCCTCTCGGTTGGTTTACACATCTTTTATTTTATTTGATAAAAATTCACATTTTTTGTGAAAATCCTTGACTTGGCATATGAAACAGTGTGGGTTAGATGGTTTGAATTATGAAATAGGGAAATACGTACTGACAAAAAAAGTAAGTAATTTCACTTTTTAAATGCTTACTGCTTCTTTTCATAATGTTGTACATTTATTTTAACTTATAGTAATAGCAGCTGGGACGGTGCGAGGGTTTCGTGTCCTCTCAACCCCCGAATCTATGATATAGCCCCACCCCCCAATTCTATTACATCTCGTAAGTTAGTATTCATGTACAATAATGGATCATATGAAATATACGTAGGTGAACAATTCAACTAGTTACTAGAAATATTGAAAATAAATACAATTCTAACATGTCCTCATTCTATAAAAATAAATCAACAACGTTTTTGCAGCAAATTTTTTTTTAGCATCAACTTGAGATTTTTCTTGTCGAAATGTTGAATAATTTTAACACTTTCAACATTATGAATAAAGAATAATAGTGCATTCTTAGTGTCTTTTCGAGACTTAGAATGAGCAAAGCAAAACAAATTCACGGATTTGTACGAAAAAAAAAAAATGACCCCAACACCAGAATGATGTCAAAATCCGCGAAAATTTTTCATCCTTTTAAGTTCTGTTAGTTGTGCTTAGTAGTTTTAATTTGTAACGGAAAATATAGATAAAAAAAAAAAATAGAAATTTTCATAAGGTAGCGAGGTCCACAAAGCACTGCTCGGGGCCTCCAATCAGCCCCCCCCCCACCGGTCGGGGGTAGTACGCACCGGCCCTGAATAGCAGTGAGTAGAACAAGCACATGAACAAGTCCTTTTTTAGGTATTTTCTATAACTTATTCATTTGTTTTCTACTTAAAATGACATTCATTCCACGTAAACGAAGTTTTACTTTTACGTCGATTAAAAATAGAAAAAGAAAGAAAAAAATATCACATGACACTGGCAGGAAATTTATTTACTTTCAGTTTTGTTGCCAGCGACGAAATTCAGTTTTTCCAGCGGTAATATTTTTTCTCTGTTTCTTTCTATTTGAATTTTTAAAAAATATTTCTTATTTTTCAATGAATCTTTTATTTTGTGGCATGAAACAATTCTTTAAAGAAGAATAACACTAATTTAAAAAAAAGTTTTTAGAGAGTCGGACTCTCTAAAAACTTTTTTTTAGATTGCCTTTTTTTATTTCCTCTCAGTTGTAATTTAAAAAGAACTTTTGTAAAAAAATACATTAGCAAGATACTGTTTAAAAAAACAAAAACTCAATATAGTGATTTTCTTTTCTCTCACGCACTATCCTATAAAAATTTAAAACATGGTTTTCGTTATTTTCAAAAAATATTGCCAAATCTGTAACTAAAAAAATAAACAAACAAACCGTAAAAACTGAACATTTTCCTTTAACGAGTTCAATCGTTCTGTAACGGTACTCACCTAAAAAGGGTAAAGTTAAGTTACACTTAAGTATTAATTAGTTATTTATAATTTAACTAATTTTAGGTTTCGGAAAATGACGTGACTGTCGAAAACTTTTATTCTTGTTTGATACAGTAGACTAGAGCAGTTTTCTAAGTTCGAATCACTGTGCCGTTTTAAAAATGTATAAAAAAAATTTTAATGTCACTCTAAGTACAAAATACTAACTAAAACTGCAATAAATAATAATCATTAAGAAGATTCGCTTATAAAAACGTAGATAGATTTTTTAAAAAAAATACAAAATTTTTATTTTTATTTTTAACTGCTTTTTGGATGAATTTAACTTCAGAAATTGTTTCGATTTCCAGGAAAAATAATTTTTATCAGTCAAGTGAAAAACCTAGTGAAGTCGTCAGTCGATTAAAAAATGAAAATTGTAACAACATTGAAGAGAAGGTGCTGAAGAGAGAGACACAAAGTAAGGGTCCAGTTTTAAATCAATCATCATAAAAAGTAAGTCGACGTATAACTTTTAGTTTAAAAAATCTTCGAGTATCTAGCAGCGCCCTTGTGAGTTTGCTCGGAACGCCTCACGTTAAAAACTGGCCTTGTGTCACATATTGCCTTGTGGGGTGGTTGGTAAAAAGAAAGGGAAATTATTCGTGCAGAACCTTATAAAAAAAATTGTTTGCTATCATAATGCGATTTTAATTATTTTCTTTTTCAGCTTTCTTTAATTTTTTTAAAAACTATATTTTCTTTCATTTGTTCAGAATAACCATTTTTTAAAAATTATCCTTTGGTTGCTAGCAAGATGCTGTTTAAAACTAGGAAGTGATAAGTAAAATTGCCAATTGCGCTGTAATTAGAAACTGGATTTTCCATCCAAATTATTAGAATCTAAAAAAAAAAGTATTTTTAGCTGCTATATACATTTTTTTCTTTTTTGCGCTATATAGCATGAAAGAAAAAAAGTTCTTGCTCCTTAGTAAATTTTTTTTTTTTTTTTTCAAATTCCTTCATACCCAGTAAACTGCTTCTATTACTCAGTTATGTGCCATGCGTGATACATGCTTAGGCGATCATGTACCTTTTGATACATGAATGACGAGGCAGAAGACTACCTATGCAGCAGCGAAAACACCACCAACCTAAGACTATTGACAGAACATTGATTAATCAGAACAAACCATGGAGGATTGAACTGGCAATAAATAATAATCCAATGAAATTTAAAATAGACACTGGGGCTGATGACATTGCTATACCAGAACACATCTATAGAAAAATTAAATTACCGGCATTAACAGCAGCAACAGAAACCCTACTTAAAAGTGACACGAAAACTAAAGGCAACCATCCAAGGAAATAAAGGATGACAAACAATGCAATAAATTTATGTCATCTCTAAACTGGAAGAGCCACGATTAGGAAGACCAGCCATCAAGGCACCAAAAATATTGGCGATAAACTCTGCAGTGCTTAGTATCAGAAATACTAACCATAAACAAACGTTTGATCCTTTTGAAGGAAATGAAGGGCTTATTTCAGGGCCTTGGCTTATTTGGAAAAGACTACACCATACACCTACATGAAGATGCTAAGCCCTATTCCATCCCAATACCGCATCGTCATACAACTAACAATATTTTTACTTTTGCTTATAAGTCTTTGTTGCAAAATAAAATACTCACATTTACCTTAATAAAATCCATGAGAGTATTACAGGATCCTGATCATATATTATCCTTAAAAACCCCAAATCACATGCTCCAAATTTAATAATACAACAACGCATTCTGATTGGCTGAAAAATATCAATTACATGCTGTCAACTATGTTCGAATGTACTGGCCCTATTGTTATACCTGAACGTACCTATTCTATTATTAATAGACTCTCCCACACATAATAAGTAGTAATAGTGGTCACCAGTTGAGCTCAGTGGTGTTGAGTCAGTCAGTCGATGTCGGACATAGAAGTATCAACCATCACAACTAGATTGCTGCGTCATTAACTCTTATTTCAAGTTCCTAATGTTTTTGTACGTCGGACCCTTTTAGGACCGACTTAGTGAAATACAAGCCTCCACTGTGAAAACTACTCAACAATACCTATTTTTGACCTGAGCAAAAATATATTTGCGGAAAAAATTCTGGAGCCTACCACGTGATGCAAATTGTGTATATTAACAACACAAAATTCAGAAACAGACAGCGAAGTGGGAAAATCCAACCCAGAGCTATACTGTATGTGTCACTATTCTTCATTTCAAACTATATGTTAAAATTCTTTAACACTAAAACAGTCTACATTGCTCTTCCAACACAAGCTAACTAAAAGTCAACAAATATCAAAAAAAGACAACTTGGTTAAAACACAAAGCACTTCATTCACACTCAATTTTTGTAAACCTCAAGCTGTTTAATTTCAACATAGACCACATTATACTGTATATAGAAGATAATGATTGACATAGCATTTACATTTTTGAAGATTGAGGTTGACCAGAAAGCAAGAGGCTGGAAGAGAGTTCCACAAGCAAAAAGTGTGAGAGAATAGAAGATAAAAAAGGTTCCAGACAAGAAGTGTGAGAAAGAAACTATCAGCTTAGAACTTACAGTTACATTTAGTCTTTACCACTGTAAAATGAGACCTAGCTGCCAATTTAGTAATGTACTTAAATTCATAAAGTTGTGGTACTAAAGAGGAAAGCTCATCAGAAAAATTAGCATGAAAATATAGAAAAGGCACAAGGAAGCTACATTATACCAGTAAGAATGTGGCTTTAAAACAATGGTGAAATTCAAATTTCTTGTATTGTTAAACCCAAATGTTTTTCACACTTTTGAATTAAGATAAAATTCTTTGTATTGCCAATATAGAGAATCATGATGGAAAGTCTCTTTGTGGGTGAGGGAAGCAACATGGAAGATGGGGGGGCCTGGAGTTGATGCTTGTATCAGGTTGGTTGACGGAGATCACTAGTGGCAACGTTGACAGTTTGCTCGCTTGCCTGCAACTGTCAACAGATGGGGTGGATCATGACTTGCACATTTGCTCCAAGCATCACATCTGACTCACAAAACAAATTTCATCATAAAAAATAAAAAAAATATAAAAGGGAGCCAATCATAAATATTGCCACTAAAATAAAAGGCTTGACAAAGACACAAAGAGCAACATTTTTATTTTTGTTTTCTAAGTATTCACATTTGACCGACAGGTTTTGATGTAGAGGGAATCAGATAGATATATAGTTTAACCCTAGAACACTAACCATGGGTATATAGTACCCAGTGCAAATTTTCCTATTTTTAATTACAATTTTCAGTACCTGATTTTCTTACCTAAATAATGTTTTTCAGTTCCTATTAATGTCAACTCAAAGTACAAAGTTTGAAGTGCCTGCATGTAAAATATTTTAAATAAAGATTTATATTTAATATTTTTTTTTTTTTTTTTTGATATTTTCAAAATTGGGTATGATATACCCATGGTTAGTAGTGGTGTAACTTTAATTGATGGTTAGTGTTCTAGGGTTAAAATAGAATATAACAATGGTTTAATAAATTTTATTTTATTTACTAAAATAAAACATGGATAGAAATTTCCAATAGTAAATCTTATAGATCATATATGTCATTATCTAAGGATTAAATATACTATGTTGCAGTGAATATTAAAAATGTCTAATTTTTTTTTTTTTGTAATTTTTATTTCAGTTTATTGTAAAGAATGTCTGAAGGTAATGCAAACAATATGTCTGAGACAGCTATGGAAAATACACAACAACAAGATATGAAATCGGACTTCATGCACATCTCTCCTTCAGTTTCATCTTTTCTGAAAAACCATAGTGCTATTACAATGTCCGCTTTCAGAAATGCATTCAAAGAAAACGTACATTTCACAGTTGTGAAAAGTGAACAGATTCATGTTAAAGCTTCCAGTAATACACATGATATACTGAAAATTATGTTGATGAATGAACCTATAACAATGAATTATTCTTCTACGATCAAGTCTTGGTTAACTAAAAACAGTGCATCTTGGCTAACTTTTATCAATTCTTTGATAGAGAAATATATCTTTGCTGCTTATACTGAAGCAGATTTCTCCAAGTCATATTTTTTCATAGCCCCACATAACAATAAAGAGGTACTTGATGAGATCAGAGATTTTCTAGCATTAAATGAGTCTGAAGTACTCCCAGAAGATACAATACCGGAAAAATCTTCACTTGTCTCTGTGTACCAACCATTTGTGGATTATCTACTGAATAATGAAAAAATGGCACTTATTTTGAAAAGTGAAAAGCAAAGCTCTCTCAATGTGCCATTTATCGAAATTGATACAAGCAAAGAATCTTTTGAAATTCTAAAATCTAGACTGAAAATGGTTTCCAGTCAAAGTTGTTTGCTTAATGCATCTCAGGCAGAATTGCTTACAGAATGTAAAGATGAAATATTGTCTGATTTTCAAAGAAATTACCAGATAATAGGAAATGTATTTCAACCAGATTCACCAATGAATTCTCTGGTTCTTAATCATCAAACAGAGGTGATTTGTATTGTTTGTTCAGAACCTGATTACTGTCCAGTTGACAACTTTATTAGTTTGAAATGCAGTTTTTCGCCCAGTCAAGCAGGTAAGTCTCTAAAATTCTGCAATGTTTTCTTATTTTTCTAAATTGTATTTTATAATTTTATAGAAATATTTTTAAAAACTTAAGAAACAAATAAAAGAATATTACAAAGGTAATTTTTACAAGAGTGAAAATTATAGACCTTTTACAACACTTCCAATCCAAGCTCAATCAATTAATTCTAATAGTATTTGATTAAACTATAGGGTCATAATGCAGTTAATGAAATCACTTCTAAGTAATTTATCTTTTTCTTATATTCTCTCTCTCTCTCTCTCTCTCTCTCTCTCTCTATATATATATATATATATATATATATATATATATATATATAGTCTTTTCTCTTACTTTCACTCTGTAACTCCTTGTGTACTAGTGGCACTACCACCTTGCTTTAAATGCTTATAAAAACAAAAATAAATAAATAAATAAATATAATATTACCTCTGTAAATTTACATTGAGCACTGTTTTGTCAAAATAAAAATATCAATAAGAACACCAGATTATATATCTTACTGTTCTTTCTTTTTATTATAATATATATATATATATATATATATATATATATATAGGTAATAATCCATTGGTATATAATCCCAGTGAATTAATATAATAACAACATTAAAACTGATTCACATAGAGAGCTCAATATTTTGATATATTATATATTTATTATATATAGATATATTATATATTTATTATATATATATATTTGATATATTTGTTATATATAATTTGTATAACATTATAATAATATTATAATAATTCGGGGCCCTGATTTTGTGTTTCAAATTTTCCTTGATTCCATTTCCATTTTTGGTAAATTTCTTTTTTTTCTATTTTTACTTTTGGGTAGTTTCATTTTTTCCATTTTTATAGTATTTTATGAGAAAATTGCAATACAATACACTATAATTATTATTAAAACTGAAAACAAAAATATAATTCAAAGTTTTATTGCATATAAAGAAATAGCAAATCTTTTTTTAAATGTTAAAATCTAAGTTCAAAAATAAATTATATGAAAAATAAAAATGTAATATAACTATACAATAAAACAATGGAATGTTACAGTATTTATCTTTGAGGTAGAACTTTTAAAATCAGAGCTACATTCTTTAAGAACACGTTCAAAAGACATTCAAATGTTTTTGTTTTTTTTTAGTAAAAGGATTTAGATAGATTTATAATCATTGATTCATAATATAAATATCACATTTAAAGTAGTAACAGCAAATACCTTGAATCTCAATAATAAATATCTTCAAAAGTCAAACATTTTGGATAAAATTTTACAAAAACAGTAATTAAACCATAATAACTGGATCTTTATAACAAAATATGAAAAAACAAATTAGACAAATTAATTCAAAATTTAAATAAAACAACTTATCCCAAGATGAAACACTACTCAAGTTTAAAATTGCTAATTCCTTAATTTGGAAAATATCTAATCTTCAAATATCTTCTCTAAATCTCTATTGTAATACAAAATTGTAAGTTGCTTGTTCTCAGCGGTAAGACTTTCACGTTGTTTATTGAGTAAATTTTAGCTGAGAAAATTAATGTTCAGCACCTATGCTGGTAACATGGCATCCATATTGACCTTATTTCCTCTTCTGAAACAGACCCAGAAGAGGAAATCTGCTCTCATTTGCATTCCAAAAATGATGGGATAATAAAGGATTTAGTAAATCATCTTGGTAATTCATATACATTTGGAATTCTTCAAGAAGATCAATAGAAAGATATTGCAAGTCTTTGATGGCTGCAAAACTGTCTAAATCATAGCCTATACAAGGTAGCTGTCTAGGATCAAACAGACAAGCTGCCTTGTAAAAGTTATACACAGGGTGGATATCCAGGTATTTATTCAGTTTTGAAAAAGATGTGCTGAAAAAATCTTGGAAATTTGAGATAACTCTCTCCCTCTCTGTGTTTTCTAGTTCAGACAGAAGATGATCAGCTTTTAGGCCAAATGTCGATTTTGATGTATCAGTATGCAAATGCTATTTTACATCCTCCATTATGTTATATACAACACATGCAAGCAAAGACTTTTTCTTCTAAGTTTGTCAAACCTGTTATTAAATGAGTGCAGTTCTCATTTATAAAATACATTTAGGAACAAATTATGGTAAGAGGCATGATGTAATCAACCATCATCTACTAATTCTAGAATCCTATCTACAGTAAGGCCATGGCTCTTTTCTTGCTTAAAGAATACTTCATAAAACTGTACAAAAGATGAGTGATATTTGGCCACATTAAACCAGGAATTCCATCTGGTTTCCATTGGTACAGGGGGTGTTTCACTTGTTCCTTAGGCAAGGAATCTTCAAGCCATTTTAAGTATCGCTTTTTCTGACTAGGCTTTTTAAAAAAGGCTGACTTGATGAAAATAGTGACCTGGGTAACATTATCAAATGCTGGCCAGTGTGGAAATACTTCACTGACAAGATTTAAAATATGTGCTAAGCACAACACATAGCAACTGTTAACAAAGACATTTGACAACACTTCCTTATGAGCTTTTTTGCAATGGCTGTAGAATCTGTTACAAAGGCAATATCTTTAAATGCAATATCCACATGAGTTACAACTCAGATGCATGCCTGACTTAGTTTGATGATTGCATTCTCACAAGGCGACAACATTAATGAGAAATGACTCCCAACAAATGCTTACAATTGCATTCAAAATGCTGTGGTGATGATAGTTGTTTCATGTTATGATGCTGACTGATTGATTAACAAGCTTGGCTTTCAGGACAGAAAAGTGACAAACAATTTTGGTTGATGAAGTTTCCTAATATGATTGACACTTGGAATAACACTTGAAATACAATGTTTTAATATGTATCACCTCATTTTGTTAATTTTGTGTAGGGCAATGTCAGACAAAGTGCACATTTTCAAAAAATCAAGGAAAAAATCATCTCATACTTCTTTACTCTTCAACAAAGTTTGATTGTTTTCTGTTAAGCTGACTTTTTTGAAGACTTTTGTCAAATGAGTTTTTGATTTGAATGCAATCTTTGATTGTGTCAACCCTAAATATGTCAACACATTGGAGCCAGAATTTGCAAAATAACATTTTCTTCTGCATAAAAGTCATAAGGAAATTGCACTACTTAGCACAAAATTTAGCTATTGGGGTCATTTTTTTTCTTCTTTTTACAGCAGCAGGCTCAACTTTTGAGGTTGATTCAATATATTGACTTTATTCTGTCATCTTGGGAATTTGTTGTTTATTCATACAACTCATTTAAAAATATAAATAAAATATTAAAAAATAGATGATGCAATTATTAATCTGGTAGAATCTCTGTGTGACAGTAAGCTTAGAGACCAGCCAGTTGTTTCATAGAATGCTGTTTTTGGAGAATTTTTTTTCTTTATTTCTAAATTGTATGGTAGGCACGTGATAGCATTTACTTTTTCATATTCATAAAACAAGCTTACAAGTTGTTTAGAATCTTTTTAAAATTCTGTGAGGCCTAAAGGAAATGAATTTCTTAAACTTATTGGTTTGATCTTTGTCTCTATGTCTCTCCCCTCCAATTTTGATATCAACTAGTATCTGTCTTCCATTTCCACTTTAGCAATGGATTTTAGTGGCCACGACCAAGCCATGACCTGACTTTCATGTTGTTTGCAACATAGTTTCTTAGAAAAGTTATAAAATATTTAAAAATAGACTAGCCAACATATTTTCAAAAAATCAACAATTCACTTTTCTTTTTTTTTATGTAAACGTTTTTGTTCTTAATTATTTTTCGGGTTTTATAAGGAAAGTAATACATACAAAGATTTGTAAAAACAAATTTTAAGGAAATAACTGTTATGTTATTGTTATATTAGAATGTATATCTCTTTTTTTTCTTTATATTTCTTTCTTTAATTATCAGTTAGTACTTATTATTTTTTAATTATAATTTATATTTTTCTTTTAATATTTAACCTGACTATAATATTTTTCTTAATTTATTTATACATACTAATTTATTGCCATTATTGTAAGTGTAGATTTTTCATTTACTTTTCATTTACTCTTGCTCTATTATTCATTTGGTTTTTAAATTTAAAATCGTCTCTGATTTTTCATTTCCTTGCAGATAGTAATAGTTTAATATGTTAATATAATTTTTTTTATTTAATTTAAAATGAATAATTTAAATGATGCATTTCCTAAATAGAAAATAATTAAATAAATATATTTTTTAATATTTTAATATTATTTTATTTAAATATATTATTAGATTAATAGTGATTTTTTTATTAAAAAAATATTCTTCCCTAAATTTCCACTTCAATTTAACTGAGGTGAATATTCTATATAAATCAGGTCAGTCTACATTATGTATCTCCTCTTACCATTCCCCATGTCTAGACATTACTACCCTCTCTATACCTTCTTCTTTCTCCTCTTACACTTTCTATCATGGCCTTTCACTAATTCTTTTACTCTTTCTTTTCTTCCTTTTTCTTTCTTTTTTGCCTCTGCCTGGTTGTTAAATTTGTTTTTTAAGCCAGTTTCATTTTATTTTTTCTTATTAACATGATGGGTTTGAAAATCCCCCAGATTAATTTTAATTTGTTAGGTGAAATGATCATAGTCTTGATGTAATCTTAATTCCTTAATTCCTATTGTATGCAATTTATATATATCTGTATCTATATATCTATCTATAATTATATATATATATATATGTATATAATAAAAGATCATTCAGGCCTTCTGTAATGTTACTAACATTCATACTTTGGTTTCTAACATCAAATCCATTCAAGAATCATCAAAATTCAAAAAAGTGGGAACAGTAGAGAGGAAAACTGGATCAGGAGGCCACATCAGGGGCAGGGATCATCATTTCAACTTAGACTTAAAGAGATCAATTAGAAAAATCCAACTCAATCCATAAAATGTTTGGCATGTCAGAAAGGATTTTCAGAACAGTCCAAAGAGCGGTGAAAAAACACTTGTAAATGAAATACATGAAACCTGTAAGGCAGCTTGTTATGCCAAGACAGAAAGAAGGTTAAAAAGGTTAGAAGATCATTTTGAATAAGTTGGAAAATGATCCTAGAATAATATAAAAATATTTGAACTTAATTTCAATCCTGCATGAGCTTCTGATCCTTAGCTATGATTAATTAATGATGAACATGGCATTTTTGTTTATGATTGATTTCATCAAAATTCTTCTGTTAGCTTATTAAGTAATTATACATTGTTATTGCTCAAAGTAGAGTCCAATAGTGTTATAGAAATCTTGGAGAATTCCACTAAGACATCTTTAATCATTTTTAAGATACAATAGTTCAAATCTTAATCTAACAAATTTTGCTTTTACACAATTTGGACAATTTTACTGTTACACCCAGTGTGTGTGTGTGTGTGTGTGTATATATATATATATATATATATATATATATATATATATATATATATATATATATATATATATATTGTAAGAAAAACTGCTCAATGTCAACTAACAGCTATTCAATATATTAAAAGATTATTAATACTTACATTGATTGTACAATTCAGAGTTTCATGTCTTCTGCAATCTTCAGGTGCAAATTTTTCAGGTTAACACCCATAGATTTTCAATAATAATCTAACCTAACAATAAAATATCTTGCAGTAACCAAAAATATTAAATAACCAGTGTTAACCCCAAAAATTTGCAGCTGAAGATTGCAGAAGACATGAAACTCCAAGTTGTGCCATGTCAGGTATTAAGTATATTTTTTAATATATGTATGTATGTATGTATGTATATATATATATATATGGGGAGGACAAAGGACTTGATTCCTATTGAAAATCTATGGCAAGAATTGAAAATTCAAATAAATCATCAGTCACCAAAAAAACTTCAGGAATTAAAACATTTAAACATAGAAAAATGGAAGAACAGAAAAGACTTGTTGAAATCTCATCAAAAACTTTAGAAAATGATTGTAATAAGTTATAAAGATGAGAGACTATACTATTTATTATTAATATTGTGAAAATTGTTCAATTTTTTTTCTATTTTTCATACTGTATGAATAATTTTGTCTTTCCCTATTTTAGATAATTTGCCAGTTAAATTTGTTGCATTTTAACCTATTGCACTGAAAATTTAGTTTTATATTCCTTTTTTGTGCTTATTAATATATAAAAAAAACCTGGCATCATATGAAGATTAGATTCTGAGAAATGGATAAAAATATTCAAAATTGACAGGTGTATGAATAATTTCGTCATTGATTTTTATATATATATATATATATATATAATTTTCCTGAAATTTTGTCAGATAAGAATGGAGAATCTTGGGCTAGATATCTCAAATGTGTTTGGCATACTGGTCTTTGTCACAAACTGAAGGGCTATGGTGTTTCCAGTCATATTTTTTATTTGTTTCAGTCTTAATAAATTGTATAAGGAAAGTTGTCATGAACAATCATTCTTCTAGTTCCTTTCACATTAATGTGTGTTCCCCAGGATTTTATCATCGGATCTACTTAGTTTCTTATCTTCATCAATGACATTCCCAATATTATAAGTTACCAACTTGGTATCTATACTGACGACACAACTATCTACTCCTTGCCTTAATAGTATGTCTAATAGTTTTGATAAAACAAATCAGGCAGCAGATCTTAAAAATTACCTTCAATCATTTGTTAACTGAAGCAAGAATTGTCATGCTAATTATGTCTTCAAAATTAAACTGTTGTCTTTTAGTCATTTTAGAGAACCATTTTTGACTTCCACCAGCATAGTAGCTACTCTGTGCCTTTTCTGTAAATATTTTCATGGCAATTGTTCTAATAATTTTTCGTCTTTAAGCATAGTACTAGATTGGCAGCTCAGTCTCATCATTTTACTGTTGCAATAGCTAGATATAACCCTAAATTCTATTGTAATAGTTTCTTTTCTCGTTCTTCTCGCCTGTGGAACTCATTTCCGGTTTCTTGCTTCCCTGCTACCTATGATCTTCAAAGATTTAAATGCAATGTCAATCATTATCTCTTGTAATAGTTTCTTCTATCACACTTCACACCTTCCAATTTCTTGCTTTCCTGCCGATTCCAATCTTCAAAAATTTAAATGCAGCATCAATCAAGCTTATACTTTTATTTATATAAACATTCTTATATATATAAAAGAGGGAAAATATATAATATGATCGCATTTTGTTAAAGATAGTAAAAATATTATTTTTTTAAATTAATGTAAATTTAAATGAATAGAATTTTGTTTTCAAGGGAGATAACTCCATATAAGAAATGAAAATTTATCTCCCTTGTAAATTGACAGTCAATGAGAAAAGTTGAAATCAAGAAAATAAAAAGGAAGAACTGATAATGATTAAGAGTTAAAGAAGAAAAGAAATGAAGCTACCTCAGTAATTATTGACAGTGAGAAGTATATATGGAATGAACTTAGACAAGTGAAAAAAATGAAAAATGAGCTCTTAGAGTCACTGAAAAAAGAATGGAATCAATATATATATATATATATATATATATATATATATATATGAATCAGAATTAAGAAAAAGTGATTATTAGATTAAATCAAAATACATAACTAAAAACAATACACACAAAAACAGAAGAAAAAGAAGCACAATCTCGTTTAACCCACCTTATAATAATATAATAAAAGCAAGAATAGTAAAAATTTTCTTTAAATTAATTGAAAAACACTTCCCTAAAAATAGTAAAAATTCAAAAAACCTTAACAAAAATACAATCAAAATCAGTTATAGTTGTATGAATAATATGAAGAAAATAAACATAATAAAAAAAATATTAAATAAAAACAATAGCAATTACAATAATGCACATGAACAAAGTAGCAATAATAATTGTCAAAATAAAAACAACTGTGCATTTAATAATAAATGTTTAACTAATAATATATAAAGCAACTGTATCAAATAATATTAACACAGAAGAAAAAAATTTCATAGCAACTAAAATCACTTTTAAAGAAAGATTTAATAATCCTAAGATGTCATTTAAAATAGATAAATATGCAAATAGTACAACATTATCAAAATATACATGGTGTCAAAAAGAAAATTGTATACCTACTAAAGTTAAATAGGAAATTATAAAAAAAAATATTCCCCCATATAATATTACCAACAGAAATTGTAGGCTGTGTTTAGAATAAAAATTATCAAAATTAACTTTTAATAACCAAATTAAATTATTAAATAAAAAGAATGAGATAATGGGTTGATGCTGACATTTTAACAAATATTTATTTTGTTATTTTAATAATAATATAACATAATACAACATAAAATATTATAATTTAATTAATAACATAATATAACAACTTCTATACAAACTACACATATATGAAAAATTATAATTGAAAAAAAATTCTAATTTGGAAGAAAAATTTACACTTACAAACACAAAAGATAAAATGTGCATATGTAAAAAAATGTAACTCGTGAACATGAATGTATATGCAACAAATTGAAAAAGACACAAAAAAATTGGAAATAAACTTATTCAAACAATAGACCCCTTCAAGAAAGGATAATTCCAAGAAACATTGAAGTTGGAGAGACAACATCAAAAATTAATATTTATAGTTAAGTAATTTTTCTGTATATATATATATATATAGTGGAGGGAAAACAAATATTTATACACATACAAATTTTTAATATATTGTATTTCTAACTAATGAATAAACATACTTTTCATATGAATGAATACTTTTTTCACCCATTAAAATGGATAAATGGTATTTATTTCTGCTAAATCAAAATTATTTCTGTTTTCTTTATATATTTAGTTACTATGTATCTGTGTACAGTTAATTATATGAAAAGTATGTTCATACATTAATTGGAAATATAATAAATTAAAAATTTGTATGTGTACGAATATTTGTTTCCCCCACTATATATATATATATATATATATATATATATATATATATATATATACACACACACTACAGTTGAAAAGTTTGAGGCCATTCCTGGTAATTGTTTTAAACTGTCCCAAAAAGTTGTTGTTTTGTACTTTAAATAAGAGAAAATAATTATACATGGTTAAAGGAATGAGACATGATTTTTTATTAGAAATTTTATTATGACAAAAAGAAAAATACCATTTTATGATTAAATTTTGCTCTCATCAAAATATCCCCCTTTATCTTTGATTACTGCAGCACAAATATTTGGCATTCATTGCAAAAGTTTCTCAAGGTATATTTTTATAATTGATTCCATTCTTTTTTCAGTGACTCTAAGAGCTCTTTTTTCATTTTTTTCACTTGTCTAAGTTCATTCCATGCTAATTCTGGGTGGCTTAAAACTTTTGAAGTGTGTGTGTGTGTGTGTGTGTGTGTATATATATATATATATATATATATATATATATATATATATATATATATATATATATACTATAATTTTATCATATAGACAAAACCATTTTACTCACTACAAAGATGCAACTTTGTTTCAGTGCATTTCAACTGCACTTCAACGGGTGAGAATCAAAAATGGTTATGAAGAATCCTGCTTGTAGGCAAGCCATATGTGAGTCACTTTCTTTTTCCATTTGTTTGAGAAGAAAAAATACACATAAAGCAAAAAAGGTGACGGAGTGAAACAATATTGCTTGTTGACAGCAGTTTGGTGAAGAATGGATCGGGTGTTAAATGTTGACTGGTCTGGGGAGATTTTTTCTTGCCAATAAACACCGGTCAAAAGTTTAGGCACATCATCTTACAAGCACTCTATGAGTGAGAGGTAAAGGTGGAAAGAGGGGATAGTAGTACATTGGAGTAGGTAAAATTCTAGCAATAGTTCTATTAGTAATTGGGAATGTTATTTTTGGTTTACTATAAAAAGTCTAGAGCTGAATTGCATATATTTATCTTGGGGGTTATCACTACTAATTCTGTAATCAATGAAAGTGTTTTGTGGATCAATAAATTTAGAAGTTGTGATTTCCTCTAAAAAAAAAGTTAGGGATACTAATATAACCTTTTATAATCAAATTTTGAAATATTCCTGGACAATATAGCGTGTAGAATAAGTATCGGTGTAAAACAATTTATCTGAAAATATTACTGGTAATATATATATGAAAAAAATATATATATATATATATATATATATATATATATATATATATATATTTTAAGAACCATATCCTAATTAGTGGAGAGGTACATAAGAGGGTGGGGAATATATCAAAAGAGGTGGTATATAATTTTAAAACGTTTATAGTTATGGAGGTAAGAATTTAACAAGATCCTTAGTATGTCTACAAGCAACGGTGGTTTCATATCTTTGGTTTAATAATTGGGGGTTGTTCAAAAGTTCAATGATACATATTTTCTCCTGTAAACATAAGAAGCAAGGTTTGTTCAGAGAATTGCAAGTTCTAGCTTGTCTTAGGATTTTCCATTTAATCTTAGGTGTTTTTCCTTCTTCCTTCAGTTTCCAAAAATATTCCGAAAGTGATGTCAAATTGCATTTGGCTGCATTTGTAAAGGAGTTCATGTGATTGTAATAACTATCCTTAAAAGGTCTGCTAATTGACCCCACATACAGCTTAATATCTCTGGGGTTCTCATTTGATGAGATATAGCACATATACACTATGGATTTTGTTAAGTACCTGTTTAATAACGAACATTGGTCAGGTATTCTACAATTACATAGCCTTTTTTCTTGGTAGAGAGGAAGGAAGGTGAGAGAAAGGGGTTGGATACAAATAGGGGTTAGAGATTGGGGGTTAGTACTGGTAGGTTTCCTCAAACCAAGAATTTGGGGAAGAGGAAGTGGAGAGGCAGGGTAGTGGTAGCTTTAGCAGCCTGCCCTGCTTAGATAATTTTTGATATATGTAAATGGGTTTCTATCATATATATATATATATATATATATATATATATATATATATTCACACATACACACACAGACACATATATATATATATATATATATTCATTCACACACACATATATATATATATATATATATATATATTATATGACACTTAATTGTGAGACATTATAATAGTTTCATATCAATTTAATTGTTAGATGTTTACATAATTAACAACATTTTTTTTATTTTTCAATTTGTTTTCATTTGTAGAATTCACAATTGCAAAAGAATTTCCATCTGGGGACACAATATGGAAAGGTGAAACCTGGAATCTACCATTTAACCAGAGACTTTATGTTGCACTTCCTTTAATGCAAAGAGATAATACAACACCTAATTTTAAGAGTGTTCTTGAAGAATGCTTCCAAATGTTGGATGATGAATACAGCTTTAGTTCTAAAATTACTGGAATTTCCTTAACGGTGAAAAATCCCAGAATATTGAACCAATTCTGCAGTGACCTTCTTGCAGCCTTACAATCATTTGACCAGATGCATCTATATGGTTCTTCACGCAAATGTATAGCTGTTATAACAGAAAGCCCTGAAATTCAAGTAAAAATTACAGAAACCATTTCAGAATTGGGCAATGTCAAAACTAAAGGCTTTGATGATGGAACAGCAGGTAACTGTATTAAATTTATAATTTTTTGTTATCTTTAGTCATGTTTCTTAATACTTATTTTTGAACTTGTGAATGCTGTATAAAACTCTATGAATTGTTATACATATGTAATAGTTAAAGAATGACAGAAATTAAAGGATACTTTCACTCTTCTTTAAATTGCAAACTTGTAAATTCATGTGACCAGCTTTTCCTTATATAAATCAGTGGTTTGCATGAACCTTTCTTATATTAATTTTCTGTTATCTCAAAAAAAAAATTATTGTTGTTAGGGGAGCAAATTTCCTTCTCTTATAAAGGACAATAACTCAAAATACAAGGAGTTACTTCCCTTGTCTTTGAAGTGGAGCACCTTACTTCTGAATTCAATAATGGTGACAAGCTAACACACACGTGGAATTCATTGTTTCCATCCATACAATCTTTGCTGTTTTCAGACAGTGAATGAATAAAAGTTGTTTTATTGTGTTAAAATACAGTTATCTTTTATTTTTAATCGTTTTTGTTCATCCCAACAACCTGGGTTATAACAATTGTCATTAAAGAGATTCCTTTCACATTATAGTTTTAGATTAATCAAGCAATTTTTAACAAATATAGATTTGATTTGATTAATGCTTGTAATACCTGTAGGGCAAAGTTCAACCACCATTCTGAAAAAAAATGGTATATCAAAAAGACTGTTATTCTCATGACACCACTATTATAGCCTTTCTTTTACTCCCTCCATAATGTTTCAAAAAGCAATGGATTAGAGTTTTAATAAAACCTAAACATATGAAATGGATTTATACTTTTTCTTTATTCTTGAGAATTAACAGCAAAGATATTAAACACAATTTATTTATTAGATTGCTTATTTACAAGAATAACATTATGTTTACAAGATTATAAAAGTATGTGAGCCAACTACAATGAAATATTTTTTTACCATTTTACAAAGAAATATGAAAAGAAATTTTTTATTCATAAATTTATAAAAATGTCTGTGAACAAAAAAATGAAAATGAGCTCTTTTTGAATTTAAGTGCAGCACTAGACTGTTGTCAAGATCTCATCAATTTACATTTGAGCTGGCTAGATATAGCCATAAGTTCTATGGTAATAGTTTACTTTCTCGCACTTCTCACTTGTGGAACTCCCTTCTGGCTCCATGATTTCCAGCCAACTTTAATCTGCAAAAATTTAAACGTAATGTCAATCACTATCTACTCTCCTCCTGATTACTTTTTCCTCTTCTCACTCATTATTAATGTTTTTGTTCCTAATTCTTCCACACCCTATAACCCCTTTGTGTCTTAGTGGCTTTATTTACTGCCTTGAGGTGATACAGATTTAAAAAAAGAAACGTAACTGTAATTATAAATTATGAAACCTGCATTTTCTGAACTTTTTTTTATTTGCTCTCACCAAATAAATTCACTAAAATAGGTTGAGAGCATCTTTTCCTCTGAATCAAACATTCTTTTAATTTTAGATTTTACCCTAGACCACAAACACACAATATTTTGAGCATGTATCTCCCTATTTAATGGATGGACAAAATTTTCCTGTATTGTCATTGATATTTTGATATTTTGATAATCTTACTTATTATAAAACGCAGATTGTGTGTGTGTGTCTCTGTAATGTTTATATATTGGATCGGATTTCCTATATTTTTCAACCGATTTCAACAAAACTTCACAGGACTACATAAAATTACCTTGTGGTGGTTCTAACAGCGCCAAAAATGGGAAAAATATAATTGTTTTTGCACAAAATCAATTGAAAACACGTTTAAGAGACATCGTAAAAATGGAAGGGGGACAACTCACATCGGGTTGTTTGTGTGTGTGTGGGTTCCTTTAAATATGGAAGCGGATTTCCTATATTTTTCAGCCAATAAAACAAAACTTCACTTTTTTTTTTTTTTTTTGGCAGGTAGTGTTTCTTATTCTCTTGCACACGTTTTTCTTTATTTTTAACATTCAGAATGCTTTAAAAATTCCATTTACAAGACAATTATTTATAATAAAATTCTATTCAATCAGTAGACTCATAACGATTGAAAACAATGTTTTTGTTTGAGTTTGGGTTTGACCAATTCGTAAAAAAAAAAAAAAAAAAAAATAATTAAGACATGCGTGTCCATCAACCTTAAACAATAATCTTTGTCAATTTTATTTTTCAGTCTTTATGATGGTGGATACTTGATCTATCTCTTACTGTTATATCCCCGGGCAACGCCGGGCTCTACTGCTAGTGTTGTAATATTTTATAAATTCTTTTTTTTTTTTATAAAATGGGTAAATAATAAATCTTTATAAAAGATAAATAATAAATATTACTTTGTACTTATTTCACATATTTTTATAATCTTTTAAATAATGCTGAGAGATGAAAAAAATGGTGCAATAGTCAATGGAATAACCATCCTTTTGACATCTTTTTTTGCACACATTGAAACTCATCTTGAGAATTCTTTCAGTGATTTGCTTAACACTTCTGCTGTTGTAGACACCTTTACTAAATTTATATTGCCTGTTATCAAAGTGTGTGTGTGTGTGTGTGTGTGTGTATATATATATGCATAACTATATATATATATATTGTGTGTATTTAGGCAGCATTTTTTCATTCATACATGTTTCATTAAATAATATAGACAAGTGTTGTCTATTTATTTTATGTAAATTCTTTTCATAACGTCTGATAAGCTTAATAACATTATCATTAAATGAAGAAAGAAAATCACAATATTGATCCATATTTTTTAATCCAATCTAAGCTTTCGGCATACATAACCCATTATCAAAGATGACAATTACTGTACAATATATTAAGTAATACATGGACAGGAATGTGATGATAGTCTGTTTCTGTTTACATGGATGATTTCCAAGCAACGATAAACACGTGCATATAAGACACTGGAAGCGAAAATCGCAACACAGCTCATGACATCACACATGACCACACGAGAGTGAATTCAAGAAGTATTAAGTATGGGAAGCCGTTGGTATAAACCAATGGCTTCTGTTACCAATTATAGACATTTAAGGATATTTGTGGAGATTACATAGTTTATTTTGTTTAGGTTAGGTTTCAACTGTTTTTGTTTATTGTTTTCATGTTTAAGAATAATTGTGTTTTCGACAAGGATTTTATGGAATTGTGTATGCGGCCAGGCATGTTGTTTTAAATGCCTAAAGATATTAGAGTTATCATTCAAATGTAAAGTCAAGCGTCATGAAAGAGAGTTTGTGGTGTGACCAACATAAATATTATTTAATTCGTTGGAGATAAATCTCCCAAAGGGCACTTGAATTTGTAAACTATGTTGGTTTTTTGCAAATCACTAACTGGGGGAGAAGAATCATTGCGAATAATTAAGTTGGATATACTAGATTTAGTGTAGTATATGATTAACTTAATTTTTTTGCTAGGATCTGTTGTAGATATATTAGTATTTACCAATTTTTTTAGTATGTTTTCATTTTGTTTATAATTAGTATGCATTTGATTACGATATAGGAGATTAATATGTTTGAGATTAGTAGAAGCAGTATTATGTACTATTTGCTTAGTATTGAGATTTCTAAGAAAGCATCATATTTGTTCATCAACTATATAGTTTGAAAAGCTATTATTAATAAGTATTTGTTTTATATTCTTTAGTTCACTGTAAAAAATCTGTTTTGTAGATGAATTAGTTTCTGCACAATGTATTAGATTCTTTATAATTGCTATTTTGTAGTAATATGGGCATTCGCTCTTGTAGTTAAGGGTACATGAATTTATGCTTGTAGGTTTTTTGTATGGCGAAATAGTAAATTTGTTATTATTTGTGTTTATCAATATGTCAAGGAAGGGAATTTTATTATTAGTATTGAGTTCATATGCATAACATACATACATACATACATATATATATATATATATATATATATATATATATATATATATATATATATATATATATTAGAAGTCACAATTCAAAACACATGAGTCAGTATATTCCTATATGTATGTTTTACATATTTAAATATATGCATTAAAACAACATTATCTATCTATCTATCTATCTATCTATCCCTGCTCAGTCTGTTCTTCATCTATCTATCTATCTATCTATTCAGCTTAGTCTGTTCTTTATCTATATCTATCTATATATATATATATATATATATATATATATATATATATATATATATATATATATATATATATATATATATATATATATATATATATATATATTATTGAAGTCACAATTCAAAACACATGAGTCAGTGGATAAAAGCATTGATTGAAGTAATCCAGAGACTTGACCCAAAGAGTTGTGAGTTCAATACCTGGCCACAGCAGAGGTGAATAAAAATATCTGAGCATTACTAAATGGAAATAACTGAAACTGAGATATCCAGAAAAAGTATGGCACATATATAAAACTAGAACAATCTAGTGGGCTAAATAAAGGGTTCGGTTTGAAATTCCAACATATATCACATGAAGAATGCCAGAGCTGAAACGTTGTGAATATATCAATAAAGATGAGGAGAAGAGTCCAAACAATGTAAATAATCTCCTTTCTTGTCAATGGTTATTATTGATCGCATACATCAAACATTATACAATGAACATTTCAGATGATTAAAATTCAGCCAAAAAACTACATTAGGCTATGGATTTTTTGATCCATGCTTATGAAGGAGGAGAAAAGAGGATAGCACAGTGAGAATGTACATTTTTTTTCAAAATCATTTTATGTTTTTTTCTTTTTTTCATTTTAGGTGCTTTATTAGGAGCAATCCCAAAAGGTTCAAAAAGAACTCAACAGGAAATCCATGAAGACAAACCAGTGTTATGGATTCAACTTAGTGATTTTTCTGGTAATTTTTCCGAAAATTTAAGCCATGCCGTTGATACATTAATTCACAAAGTATCAAAGGTAAGTGATCTAAAATTCAAGCACATTACAATCTTGTTTGAAACCAAGTTATTATTTAGATAAGATAACATTAAAATTTTATGGATATTAGCAGAAAATTAACAATTTACTAATTATTCGAATGTATGGTTTATTTTATATTTGTTTATAAAAAAATATATTTAGTGGATAAAAATTTTTCAGCAGACATCCCTGTTATTTTAAACCATGTAATTGATGTCTACTAGCCTGGACAATTAATAAAGAAAATGTGACTCTTGGCAGAGAGTGAACCTGCATTCTTCTTACTATGGGAAAACCACTTTAAGCTCAGTGTGCTTTCTACCACCCAGGAATGAGAGACCTCACAGCAAAGCAAGGTTCAGGTATTCCTTTTAAAAAATGCATATATTTAAAAAAAAAAAAAAAAAAAAAATGAAGAACAGTGATGTCTACTTGAATATGTGTATCCATTAACATGTAACATGTATCATATAACATATATATTTACATTTAACATGTAACATTTATAGTAATAAGGAATAATGTTGGTTTAAAAAGTTTGTAGAGGACAGTGGTGGTGGTGGTGTTGAGTAGAAGTAGAACACACGACAGTTAAGATTTTCCTGCTAGCCGGTCCAACTAGATGAGAAAGTTGGACTTTAATTAAGTCCAAAGAAGGCAAAGAAAAACAAACACAAGATTGATAAATATATGTAAACAAATATATGTATTAATAACAAGAAAGGTTACAAGTTACATGGACAATTACATGAACAAAGTGTGTGTGGTGAATATTATATGTGTGTATTGTGGTGAGTGTTCGTACATATGTGTATTGTTCTTAGCGTGTTCCCAGCATTTGGGAAATGCTGTATCTGTGAGCATTCACATCTGCGAGGTGGTAAGGCTGAAAGCCTGATGCAAAAAGAAATTTACCTCAAGGTGGCGGCCCAAAGGCCTGATGGAAAAAGAGATTGAGGCAAAGGGTCAGCGAGTATTTATAGCCAGGGAAGAGAGACCCCTGTTGAAAGGTAAGGAGTTAAGGAGGAGCTAACTCTGACAAGTTCATTTATTGTTAAAAAGTTTATTTATCTTTCAAGTACGAAAATAAAGATATCAGAAAGGATCTAATGATTGCATTTTTTAAAAAGGGTAAATGAACCATGTTTTACTATGAGGTCTCAGTTCTGGCTGTGCGAACTAAAACACACCTAGCTTAAATGTGGTCTTCCCAAAGTAAGACAGATGCAGGTTCAATATTAATAGTTGGTTTTCCCACTGTAAAGGGAACACAGGTTTGATCACTACCAAGAGGCACATTTTCTTATAAAAATTTGATTACCCACAATGCTAACTACACTTTTTAACAAAATAATCCCGATTAATTAAACACATGTATCTACTAACTATAAAGTTTGTAGTAATAAGAAATAATGTCTGATTAAAAAATCTATTAATTCCTCAGAAATTTATTGTATGTTAATTTTTTTTCCCTATTTTCTAGGAGAACAAAAACCTTATAAACCATGTGGCCAAAATTCATCGCAGTAAACTGGAAAGCCTTCTTTTTTTCTTTGAAGAAGAAATTATTGAAGCTCTACCTGATATTAAGAATCAGTTAGAAAAATCTGAAGAATATGTTATTACAATTGTAACTCCTACAAATTCTTCAATCAATATACGGCAGAAATTTAAGAAACTGCTAAAATTGATTAAAAGGAAGGTAATTGATGTTGAAAGCATTCAAGAGAAATCTCATTTGCACAGAATTGTAACAGATTGCAAGCTGAAATTCCCACTTGTGAAATGTAATTATATGAAAGAGAAATCCAGTATTTTCATTGAGAGTCTTAATCTCGAAAATGTTACCATGGTGGAAGGAATAATTAATAGTGAGTTAGGCCTACCACCTAATCAGAACACAAACTTTAAATTGCCGCAAGGAATCTTCCCAGAAAACTTTGAACCTGTTTTTGAATCAGGACAAACAAAATACACCTCAAACTTTTTTAGTATCAGAATTCTTCATGATGAGATCCTGTCAGTTGATGCAGATGCTATAGTTTGTCCAGTTTTTAGCAATATGGATCAAATTTCATATGTTTGCCAGTTAATTCTTAGTCATGCAGGTACTAATGTCAAAACGGAATTAATGTCTTGTTATTACCAGCAGCCATATAAAAAATTACCAGAAGGAGAAGTACTAGTTACTTCAGGTGGAAACCTCAAATACAAGTTAATTATTTATGTGAATTGCCTAAAAGATAAGAAGTCAAAATATAATAAAGATAACATCCAAAAGAATTTAACTTCAGCCATGTGTGCTTTGCTCAATAAAGCTGACGAACATCAGGTACAATCTTTAGCTTTGCCCATTCTTGGTTCAGGTGAGTATATTATTAACATTAATTTTTAAAATTTAGCATCTAAATTTTCAATATTAGTTCAATTGTTTAACATGAGTTTTATATGTATGTTTGTATGCATATCAAGAGTTCTTCCATTTGCAATCCCACATGTCATCCAGGCTTTTCATTTAAAACAGTAGCTTAAGTTTGTTTTTATGATTATAAATGCTTAAACCGTATGGAATACTTTTCTTTAAGTGCTTTGCTACAAACATCAATGAATGTTGAACAAATTATTTTGATATGAAAGAGCAAGAGAGAGAATACAGATGTATTTGAGTAACATTGGCTTTTCACTGATCATCAGCAAGGGAAAACACCCAAGATGTAAGTTACAAATTGAAGATATAAAAATTAAGCAGGTGCAGAAGTTTAAATATCTAGGAAGCATTTTAAAAAAAAGGATGGAAAATGTGACACTGAGATCTGAATATGCCTTGGACTAGCAAAAGAAGCATTCCAAAAGCTAAGCATGGTGCTGAAAAATGGGAAAAAAATTCATTATAAACAAAGAAAAGAGTGCTGGATTCCTATGTGTTATCCATCTTCACATATGACAGTAAATGCTAGACAATCTCTACATGGATGAGAAGAAAACTACAGGCAGAAAAAATGTGGTTTTACAGAATAATAAATTCTAAAAATTCCGTGGTCGGATTGAGTAAGTAACAAGGATGACAACAGAAAGAACACTTCTACTCAGAATCAGGAAAAGGTTAACTGAAAATACTTGGATACAGAATGAGGAAGGAAGGCTTGGAAAACTTAACACTCATGAGGCATATTGAAGGCAAGAAAGATAGAAGGCAGCAAGCCCCTTACCTTAGCTTGTGTGAATGGATGGGAGAAAAGGGTAGAGTGGGAGCCTTAGAAGAAAAACAGCTAAGAGCCACAAAAGATAGAAATTTGTGGAGAGCCATAATCGCCTATGTCCTGAAAGCATACAGCACATAGAAGAAAAAGTTAAAAGTTAAAAATTAATAATAAATATCAAAATGTATCTTTGGTTTTGTTCAAATTAGTAGTAGTAGTAATTCTTTGAGCTTACCTGGTTTTCTGACATTAAAAATATTCATTATTCACTATATCTTTTCTTTTTACTCATATCTTAATATTTTTGTTACTTTTTATCACAACTTTTTTGGCATATATATTTTTTATACTTCAAATTCAATTTCAGAGATTGAACAAGGTTTGAACTCACATTCTGTACCATGGAGATTTGATATTTCCTATAATAATACCTATTTTACTGGTCACAGAATTGTTACAAAATAATCCAATATGTGAGTGTACATTTCTGGTGAAATGCTAAATCAAGTATAAGGAGCTGAATCCCAGATAGTTTATTTTGCTAAATAAACAGGCTGTTGCTATATTGCCTATGCTGTCATATTGTCTACTATAACCAGTATTAATCTGTATTGTTTCCTAAGTGAATGCTACCATAATACCATAACTACTACTATTGATAAACTATGAATGCTAGTGCTAGTAATACCAGTGGAGGAGTGCTAGTGATACCAGTGGAGGCTACTAATATTTTTTCCACCATGCATTATTACTACTTGTATTTTTACTGTGAGTAACAATCTCTAACATAAACCAGCATATATTTACAAGGTCCTTCCAGAAAATATCAAGTCACTTTGAACCTCTTGAGAACTAGTTGCACAGCCTTATAACTTAATAATTAATCAGAGGGGACCTTACTGCGCATGTGTAAACAAACACTCTCCCAGTCTCTCTCTCTCAAGAATATGCCTGTCTATTCATATATTGTGCAGGGTTTTTTTTTGACAAAACATCACATTGCTTGAGTATGTCCATTCAGATTTAGATCCCTGTTAATTCTGGCTTTTGCTAAATCTAAACCCAATGTTGAAAACAAGCGTTCATAACATTGGCAAGATTAAGGTTCGAATGACAAATTGTAGAGTAAGTGGCCATGGTTAAATGTAAATGGCAAAACTGCCCAAAAAACAAAAATTGACAAAGTTTGTAATAAACAATAACAAGAAAAGAAAAGAACAGAAAAAAATAATATAAAGCAAGCAAACTATATATGATAAGCAAAGCAAAAGTAATATGACAAAAATTTCACAAACAAAGAATTGGTGTTGACACACAAGAGCAAATTTGGATAAACAAACATAGTGTTCTGACTTCAAGACAAGACAGACCAGCACTAAGTCAGATGAGACCAAGAAATGGTCTAACTTATTGACTAGGAAGAAATCCCAGCATGAATTTAAGTGCACAATTAGATTAGCATCCTAGTCCCACCCATTTACTTTTGAAATAGTTAAATGCAGACACCATTTCTACTCTAACAGTTTCTTTTCTCACACTTTCCACCTGTGGAACTCCCTTCCATTTACTTGCACAAGGACACTGAGGCACTTTTGAGGCTGGAAGTGAAGCATTCTCCTGCTATTCATCTCGAGGTTCTTGACAAAATCCAAAGAAGGATCTGTAATGTAATGGTACTGACTTGGTATCTCAACGTAAGTCACTTTCTCACTGATGTGACATAACTTCCCTCTGACTTTTCTACAAATATTTTCATGGCAATTTCTCCAATGAGCTTTTCTCCCTGTTATACCAATTGCATGAATTTAAGCATGGGAGCTAGATGCCAATCTAGGTCTCACCCATTTATTGTTGAAATGACTAAATTCAACTGCCACTTTTATTCCAACAGGCCTTTGTAGTTCTTAATAAATTTTGTCTTTTTGTTATCTCCCCTAAACCTTATTCCACTATCCATTTGTTCATACTCACACTCGCTTGGTAGGTTTCTGTTGTTTTCCTCTGTCCCTCTTGCTTTCAATCTGTTTTGTGAGTATCAGATCTTACAAGCCCTCTTTCCTCATTATGTGCCCTAGAAAATTCAACTGTTTCTTCCTGATGTTAAGTGTACTTTTTGTCTCTATTTTCTTGAAACCTTTGTCATTGCTCACATGTTCAGTTCATGGTATTCTCAGCATCCTTCTGTAGAATCACATTTCTGTTGCTTCAAGTCTCTTCTTCTATTAGTAGATCTTTCAGCATTCACAACCATGGAGGATTGATATTATATAACAGGTTAGGCGATTACTGATGCTAATTGTATATCAGGTGCATTCATTAAAATGTGAATAGTTATCCATTATGGAATTTTACTTTTATTTTATTTTGGATGTTATGGTCGAGGATGCATTAAAGTGTGAAAAGTGTTTCTTTTTTATAGGCATTTTAGAACATTATTACAGTATTTGTAACTGATTCTATTCGATACTGACTTCAGTTTTTTAATGGAGATTGCTTCGAGGATCTAGTTTTAATTTGCTATTTTCTTGGTGTAGGATATTTGTGTTATCAATCAGTATTTTTTATACTGTGAACGTGGACAGAAATGCTGACACAAATATTTTGCAATGGACAAATGGTCAGACATGTGTAGAGTACAGCATCTTTATAATGTAGTTGTCATATGTCCAACATATGTATTTGTTTTCTTGTCAGAGATACATTCTCCCAAGGGACATTTGAATTGATATATAATGTTGGTTACAACTCTGAGCAAACAATTACGAAGCCACCCCCACCAACATTTACATATACATAAATACTTGCAAAAATGAGAAACAACAAGATTCAGAACCAACAAAATGAGTATTACCCATCATCTGGTTGCTAAGTGCAGTTGGATAAACAAGAAACAGTAATACTGAATAAAATTGTGAGTTTGGAGTCAAATGTAGATCAAATATAGATCAGAATCTGACAAAAGGATGAGATAAAGAATAAGTAAAGTGTATACAGTCTTTCTTGTAAGTTTTTTTATAAATGTATGTGATGAGTGTCCAGAGAATTTAGTTCAAAAATACAAGAAATGTCTGGGGTTTTCTTACCTTGAATTTTTGTTGAGTGCTAAAAAATAAATGTTGCTATTATGGCCTAAAAAGGAAAAGGAACCAAAATTTTTGTTGGCACACATGTTAATGACCTGTCAGTGTGAACTGTTTGTCTGATAATGAGAATGTCACATGTTTGTGTGTGTGTAGACGAAAAAAGTGATGTTGATTCTCATTGGTTTAAAATAAGTGAATTAATGATAATTATATTTGTTATAATTATTTTTTGACACTATAATTAATTTTATTTATTGTTTTATGGTCATGACACTGTCATTATAATTAATTTTTTATTTGTGTATTTCTTTATAGACATGACAATAAATATATATCTTTGGTATATAGGATGTAAACAAATCTGGATATCAAATTTTGCAGTAAAAAAGTCCTCCTTAAAATTAAATGAAGGCATTAATATTGCAGCCTCTTTATCAGATTATTTTTTAATAATGCATTTTATTTCTTTTTAACAGGAATCCACAACACTTCATTGGAGTTGTGTTTTGAAGCTTGTTTGAATGGCATGACATCATTTATGAATCAACATTCACCCAAACATCTACAAGTGATTAGTTTTGTTGATAATCAAGAATCCAATTGTGTTATGATCATGAATTTATTAATGACCTACCAAATTCCTTTTAAAAATAATATAACAAAAAAGAAAAAAAATACAGCACTGACAATGTAAGTTAATTCAGGCGTATTTTAAACATTTTTGTTTATAATTCTTTGTAGTCAAATAATTTATCTCCTATGGCTTTTATACTTCTATATAATGGTTACATTGTGTCAATTTTTTTTGAGTGACAATCTTTGATTTAATATTTTTCCAAAATCCTAGGTGTGCAAGTGGCATAATGGTTATCACTGTGGAAAATGGAAGACTTGTATTCACCTTACACTACTTGGAAAGGTACTCTTTTCACTCCAGCTATGAATTAGGGTGCATTAGGTTCTCTATCCTTGGTTGGCAACCAGCCTAATAGAAGGGCAATTATGAATTCAGAACTGTGCAGAAGGCAATAAGAAACCACTCCACTACTCTTATCAAGAACAGACATGGCAATTAAGAATTACACAGGATTAAAGAAAATGAAACTGTGAAGAGCCATGATCCTGAAAGGACAAAGTACTTCTTAATTATTAGTTAAATACAAAGTTGAAAGTTGTAAAACTATACCAAGCGACATTGTAGTTTGATATGAGTTTCTTCTTGCTGCCTAAGTGTTATTTTTCATTTCAATTTTTTTTCTCTTGTTACATTCCTGATCATGATAACCAACATGCTGGCTTTTCCAGTTACTTATGTAGCACTACACACTGTATGTTTTCCTCTGGTAGCCTCAGAGTCTAGAATCTTTGGCCACAGAACTAAATGTATCACTATTGTCAGGAGTGCTGGTAGTTATCCTGTTCACTGGTCTGGCAATGTCAGAGACCTAGGTTTGAAATGTCAAGCTCAAACCATCCATGTATCACACAAAACTATAATTAAGGGAATGATCAAAGTCTTGGAATAACGAAAAAGACTAGAATATTATAATAAGATTTTAACAAATTTAGTTTATCTTTTGGTTACATAGGTGTTTCAAACTAGCATCTTCCTTTCTACAATTCTAATGCTTGACAGCAGTAAACAATAGTCCAAACCTCAAATCCCTCATTCAGTCATTCACAAGTATGATGATGATGGAACAACAGTTGTGTATCTTTGAATGGTCTCTCATATTTCAAATGTTGGTGGGATAATCTGAGGGTCTGTTCTTACAGCTGTTGTTATGATTTACTCCTCCTAGATCTTTGTTGCATCTCCCATATCTCTCTTCTCTGCTATATCCTGGTTATGACTATATATAAACTACATCTGGCAGCAAGGCCTCTGATTAGGGGGTTTTGAGGAGTGTAGAACTACCTCTTAATTGCTCTTGTTCCCAGCTCCACCCTGACCATTAGTGGTAGTGCCTGTTAAGGTCCCAGCTATGTACAAATAGTGAATGCCCAAGTTGGGCTCAAAGAATTATGGCAGTATAGAAATACAATTTTGTAGTAAGGGTTCCAGCAATGGATTAAAAAATAATTCAGCAATGGGTTTTAATAGTAAAAAGAAAGTACCAAAGATCCCAAGAAAATTAAATTTTGGCATTAAATAACTCATAATGAGTTGATACACCATTAAACAAACCAAATCTTCTCTGCTAACCTCAGCAGAACTCACTAAATTGCACTATGCACCTGTATACAAGAAATTCAGAATGCTGGCTTGTCAAAAAGATGTATTGATACAATTTAACCAATAATTTACATTCTTTAAGTGTCCTTTGTCCCTGAAAGTATATGGTCAGCTAACCACTTAACTGAATTCTAATAACCTACTTCCCAAAATCTATTCCTTTTATGAAACTACAAGTGAATATGTTCTTAAATAAACAAACCACATGATCTATTGATTGGCTTTCTCTGAAATTATTTTGCATAAGATACCACACAAATCTGATGGATAAGTCTTCATGTAAACAACTCAGTGGTTTTACATGTAATTTAAAGCCAAAGAAGTAATTTATTACTTGTTATCATTTTCACCTGACTTGGTAAGTGTAGCAGTTGGATACAGAGCTGTACCTAGTTGTACCAAATTCATAAGTTCAGTGTACTATTAGACCAGCAATTAGTTTTCATTGTTTTAAATTGGAATTTTATCATGTCTTCTTTCTTCTCACCTCACAGACAGTTTATTGCCATTTTCATTTGTTGTTGTATTTATAACAAGAGTAAAAATTGAAAACTTGGGGTATGAGGTCTTATCCAAAGTGTCGGATTGGTGAAGCAACAATTCTTGTCTTCTTTTCCTTTTGCCTGACTTGTGATACTTGTTGTTTCATTTGTTTTTTCATGCTACCATATGTGTGTTTATAACATTACTATTTTATTGTTTCATTAAATATATATATTGTCTTTATGCCTAAATTGAAAATTACTTGTTACTATAAATTTCAGGATAATAATGCTTTTCAACACATTGAATTTTAATAGAATATTTGACATCAGTTCAGTGTAAATAATATCAGAATTTATATGCCTCCTTAGACTTTTGTGGATAACAAAATTAGCATTGTATGATGTTTTTGTTGCTAATTTTGTATAAATGATTTATTTTGATTGTGAAGTTATAATATGAGGTGTGACAAAATGCAAGCAATACTCAAACAATAAAACTTTTATTTGTTAAATTAACAGTCTCACTTTCAAAATAATACCCCTATAATCAAGATACTTTTGCATTCTTCTCTTGCATACTTTCAGACTTTCTTCAAAATCCTCTTTCTTGATGTCATTGACAACACATCTTAATATTCTGCTATTGTCCTTTCTCCTCATTAATGTCTTCTCATTCTCTTTCACTCCCAGTAATCCCTTGCATTATTGCCTTCCTTGGGGTGAAATGATTAAAAAAATTTTGTTTGAACAATTTTCAGCTTGTAGAAGAGCTAAAAGTCACATGGTGCCTGGTTTGTCAAGTATGGACGATATTCCAGAGTTCTGGATATGCTCTTCTTTTCACATGAAGAGTTTGATATTGATCCTTGACCAAGATTCAGAACCTTAACCTACAAGTTGAAAACCAACCTAGGAAAAGAATAATAATAACAATAATGATAGATTAACTGTATATAAATGGTATTCAGATATTACTCAACTTTATAATGACATTCAATACATTAAGGTTAGATTAACCTTTGTCACACCTCATATTTTGAAACTGTTTTTGAAATTTTTAGATGAATTATTTTATTATTATTTTTTTTTCATCTATTTACTACAATAGTATCAGTTTTGAGCCATGTACAGTATAGTTCAATTAGCTTGGGATGAACTTTACAGAAGAGTGAAAAGAAAAATGAAAAAGAACTATTAGAGTCATTGAAAAAAGAATGGAATCATTTATCAAACTTATACTTTGAAAAACTTTTGCAATGAATGCAAAAAATTGTGCTGTAGTAATCAAGCCTAATGAAGGATATTTTGATGAGAGCAAAATTTAATCATAAAATGCTCTTTTTTAAAATATATAATGCATAAATTTATCACAAAATAATAAAAATAATTATTATATTATAAAAAAGTTTCAACTACGACATTTACTCACTTTTGGTTATTAGACATTAGATTATATCACTTAGCATCTTCCATAACTTATCTTGACTGGTGTATATTTATGAGTGTTCTTAAATGTTAAAATTTAAAAAATTACCAACATTTTTATTTTTGTATATAAATACTTGTAAAATAAATTCCTTACATTTGTCTTGATAAAGTCTGTTAGAAGATAAAACACTTTGACAAAATTTTTTACTTTTGCCTTTAATCATATGGTCCTCTTACAAATATATTTTAGTTGTATCTGAATTTTTACATATATAGTGCAGTTCAAAAGTTTGAAGTAACCCCAAGAATTAACATGGGATGAACTTGACTGATGAGTGAAAAAAAAAAAAATGAAAAAAAAATATCTTAGAGTCATTGAAAAAAGAATGGAATCAATTATCAAACTTATACTTTGAGAAACTTTTACAATGAATGCCAAAAATTTGTGCTGCAATAATCAATCACCTTTTTAACCATGTATAATAATTTTCTCTTATTTAAAGTACAAAACAACTACTTTTTGGACCAATTTAAAAAAAATTACCAGGTGTGGCTTCAAAATTTTAAACTGTAGTGTAAGTAAACAGTGTGGATTTAAAATAAAAATCTTTTCATATGTTTTTTGTCCATTCAGCGCCATAGTATGTCCAGTGTGTTTCAAACCAGTAACCAACCCAAAGATATTTTATGACTGCCAACACAAATATTGCAGTGGTTGCATAAGAGACTGGGAAGAAGTTTTGGATGAAAAGTGTCCTTTGTGTTTAAACATGAAACCTCAGCCACCAGGTGAAATGCTGGTTACACTATCAGAACAAAGCCTGCCTGGTTTTGAAGCATTTCCTACTTATAAGATTCACTATATAATACCTTGTGGTATTCAGCAGGTATTTATTTGTTTTTGAACAGTTGATAACAAAATAGGGTGCTCAATTTAGAATGCAATTTGAAGTAGCCTGCAAAAGCTAATAGAAATCAAATATTATTCCTTGGATAGTCGAGTCATTAACATACACTATATCAGATTTAATTATGCAAGTCAGTCATAGAATTGGTAAATTTTTATAAATATATATATATATATATATATATATATATATACCCTGTCTGAAGTTATTAAGCAAATTCATATAAAATTCAATAATTTAAATTTCGTTTGAAAAAAGTTGTCAAATTTTAAACAATTCAGATGTCAGGTAGGTAGTATCATTATGTTTTATTGAAGTTATTTGATGTATTCTAAAAAACACTGCCATCTGAAGTTATTAGGCAAAACCAAATAATCACAATTTACTTCAATAAAAGGTAATAATATCATCAAAAATTAATCAACACCTATAATAGAACAAATAACAAACACATATATGTCTTTGAACCCTTCTCTCAATAACAGCCAGTAATCTATCATCCATTGATTTTGTTAATATTTTTACTTCAGCAAAACTGTCTTTATTATTTGATGATCTCTGCAAAGTTCCTTTGAGATCTCCAATGTGGACATTCCCTCACGCAATAACTTTATTTTCTGTTTTTCAGCAGCTGGTGATCCTTTCCTTTATCCATGTTTCAACATATATTATGGACAAAAAGAAAAAATAGTTTTTATTAGATTTAAGAGGTCTTAAGCTAATCTTAGTTTAATTTACATATTAATTTCAGTCAGTCCATTTTTGTAAATTCCAAATGCCTCAAAAACTAACCATTAAAAATGGCAGAAAATTTAGTTAAATAATTTTACTAAGGGTGGAAATAGATGGGTTTAGATTTAACAAATATTGGTTCAGAACTTTTTAAGTATTGAGGTTTATTTGATTTGCATAACTTCAGACAAGCTGTATATATTTGGTAACGCTGGCAATTAGCAGAATTTTGATGGAACCTTGTCTTGCATGATAAATATGCTCTTTAGATCAAACCTTGTGACCTGTACAACTGAAAAAATATCTTTTTTTTAAGAAATTACAATTTTCTATATTTATTAACTTTGAAAAGCATCAACTTTGAAAAGACTTACAATCTACAGTACTGGCCCCAAACATTATTCTGCCACATCTTTGTTGTCATCTAAGTTTTGTTATTCACTTATGTACAAATACTCATAGGAAAGGTATGAATCCATCTCCTCTTCCCAGCTATGGGTTAAATAGTACGATCTGTATCTGAAAAAAATCATTGTTTCCCCCACCAAAAATTGTTAATGCAATATTCACTTGCAAAAGAAAAAAGACTTATTCTTACAATCCAAAATATGTTTCAGTTTTTAATGCCCACAAAGGGTTGCTGATCAGTCTGACAATGTCTAAATGGCAGCCAATGTCTTCCAGGAAAGTGACATGTTGTGCCTTCTCGGGCTAATGTTCCCAGCTGACATGAAGTGGAAAGACTATATTGAATCCATTGCTAGATCAGCTGCTAAGGTAGATTCACTGTGTTGTGCAAGATAATTTTTCTCTCCAGAATCTGTCTTGTATGTCTATAAGTCTACCATTTGCCCATGCTTAGAATATTGTTGCTACATATGGTCTGGTGCCCCCTGGGGCAGCTCAACATAGTGTAATGGTTAGAAAGCTTGTCTTGCTAGATCAATTACAACTGAGTAGTGACTTCAATTCTCACTGGGTGCCCCAACACTTTCAGCCTTGTGCCACATATAAGCTGGGCTTAGAAAATCACTATGGTCTAGTGTCTCTACTATTTACCTTGAGCTCCTTGATTAAAAACAAAGAAGAATCAGTAATATTAATGGCAGCTTGGCTTCAGTTACTTTCCCACTGCTGTAAGGTTGCCTCTCTGTGTTTTTCTATGTAATTGTTCATGGTAATTGTTCAGATGAGCTCTTCACTATAGTACGTAAACTTTTTGAATTTAAGCGCAGTGTTGGACTGGTGTCAGGATCTCAACAATTTACAGTTGAGCTGGCTAAATAAAGCTATAAGTTCTATGCTAACACTTTCTTTTCTCTCTCTTGTAGAACTCCCTTCTGGCTCCATGTTCTTAATTTTCTTGCTTATATATTATCTTGGGTGTTCTTTCTGATTTTATAGGATAAATAAAAATGAAAAAATAAAAGGATTTATTTGAAAAAAAAAAATGAATTAAAATGACAATATTAGAAAATGAATTTCTAAATTTAAAAAATTCAAATATGCAAAAATAATTTTATTTTCACTAATCAAATAAAACTGTATATAACTCATGCAGATATGACTAAAACCAGAAACTCTTTGTAGTTACTTGACAAAGGTATTCAGAAAGCTACTTGAATAACTGTGAATATCTGACTTGCCACTAACTAAATATTAAGGAAAAAATATTTTATGAGCTGTTCAATCATCTCACTGTATTAATAACTAGTTAATACATTTTAATTCATTTTTATAAGATCTATAGATTTATAAAGGAACATATATCAAATGCCAATAAAGAAAAAAATTAAAAATTTGACAAACTTGGGCCTTCTTGTCCATAAAAATATGGTGTAATTACTGTTTTTCCCTTGACACCACTATTATTTTAACTACCTTCACTCCTCGGCAATGTTTGTTGTTTTAAAACATGATGATTAGAAATTTAATAAAACATATGATGAAATTTATATATTTTCTTTTGTTCTTGAGAATTTACAACACTGTTTATTAGATTGTTTATTTACAAGAATAATTTGATATTTACATTCTAAAAATTGTGTTAGAACTAATGCAATATTTATCAGTTACCAATTCATAAAGAACGTAATATGAAAACAATTTTTTATTCATAAATTTATAAATATTTACTAAATTATTAAAATATGTGAACCAACTATAAGGACATCTTTATTATTTACCATTTTATAAAGTTTGAATCAATTGGCAATGTTTTGCTAATCATTCCAATAAACAATATAATGGTGTGAATAAACCAATAGTAAATAATGTTTATTTTTGTTGCCAATTCTCAAGAGCAAAGAAAATGTATAAATTCACTTTAGGTTTTATTACAATTATTAGAATTGTAATAATAATCTAATTCTAATAATCCTTTTGACATTTCATTTTTTTGCTGCCACAAAGATCCAAGTTTGCCAAAAATTTAAATCTTTGAGAATATTTCAGAAGGTGATACTGATTTATTTTAAAATTTATTTCTTATTGTTAATATGGAATCTAATTTGTTTCTAATTTTTATTCAACCTAAAAAATAATAGGAAGCAGTACTTTTCTTAAGCCTTATTTTAATGTGATGTCTTTCAAATCAGCAATTTACATTCTAAAAATTGTTTTACTTTTTAATTCATTTGCAGATTATCCACCCTAATCCTGGAAAAATGTATATAGGCACAGTGAGAACTGCTTACCTGCCTGCAAGTGAAGAAGGTGAATCCATTCTCAAGATGCTTCAGAAAGCTTTCAAAGAACATCTTATATTTACTGTTGGGGATTCTTTATCAACAAAAATGTCCAATGTTGTAATCTGGAATGGAATTCTTCATAAATCAAGACAAACTGGAGGACCATTACTGTAAATTGTTTTTCATATTTCATCTTAATTTTATATATTCATGTATATGCTAGTAGGCTAACAATACATTACTGGGTTTGTTGATTTTACAATCTGTCAAACCTTGTTGGGTTATTTAATGTTGAATATTGTATTAGGCCCACAGTGAAAGTCATATTCACTGTTCAGTAGTAATGGTTAATCAATCTAGCCTACCATGGTGCATTGCTTAGGAGAAAGTGAGTCTTAATTATTTTATACAAATGTTATTTAGTAGTACTACTGAGATGCTCTCATGTATATGCTAGCAAGATAACACTACATTGCTTATATTTACACTATTTACATTGTTTGGACTATTGTCCTCATCTTTATTGTCATATTCACAATGTTTCAGCTGTTGTATGCTCCAGCCTTCTTCAGGTGATATACATTGGAATTTCGAACTTTATTTCTTCCACTGGGGTATATTGTTCTACTTCCACATGCCATGCCTTTTCTGGATATCTCAGTTTCAGTTATTTCTCTTTACTAACACAACTCTCCAAATTTTTGTTCACCTATGTTCTGGCCAAGTACTGAACTTGCAATACTTTGGGTTAAGTTACTGGATTACTTCAACCAATGCTTGGAGAGTTGAGTTACTAAAGGGAAATAACTGACATCTCCAGAAAAGCATGGCTCATGGAAGTAGAACGAATCTACCCTGGCACTTGAAATAAAGGCCTCGGTTTGAAATTCTAACATTTATCGCCTGAAGAAGCATACAATGGCCGAAACATTGTGAATAGGACAATACTGAAGTGCAATGGACACCTCTCTCACCAGACCTGAACCTCCCAGATTTCTTCCACTGCGGGGAGTAGGGTGCTGGATTGGGGGATCCTCAAGAGTAACATCTACCAGAGCAACCCTCACACCATTGCAACATTGAAGGCAGCCAATACAGAGAAGATTCAAGTGATCACCCAGGAGAAATGTGCATGTGTTATCAACAACTTTGCATTCAACCATGCCTTCAATTGGGTGGCGGACAACTGGAGCATGTCATTCTAGGGCTCCTCCTGACATTTTTGGTTCATGTTTGAGACTAAATGGTTGCAAATCCTAAAATGTTATCCTTTTACCTTTTTAGGGGAGGTTACTGAATAGAATGATCACACAAAGATTGGTAATGAACAATAATACTTAGGACACACAGATAAGATTCGCCAGCAGCACATAGAAGAATTAGTCAACTGATAGAAGTGAGTTAAGTGAATTCCACAATGACTCTCCAATTGCAGGATACCTACCAACTGCTCCACATGGTCAGATGTGGCACAAGGCCGAATTTAATGTGGGGTATCCAAGCCTGTAGGCTTGACCAAAAATTCCCCATAGACTCCATATAAAATGGGGTCAGGTAGCTGTTTCCTGATACAAAACTCTGCCCTTCAACATAGCCTTGTCTGTGGATCCTCTCTGCCTCCAGGCAGAGAGTTTGACCAGCACAGTTGGAGAAGAATCTCCAACTGCAGTTGATTTACTTGACAAAAGGTCAGATTTTAACATTAGGGACCCGAATATCTTCACTCGGGTTGCTGATCTTAGTTGGTCATAGCTTGTTCAAGCTGGTCTAAGCTGGTCCAAGCTGATCAGTTGCCTGAGATGAGACTGGCCAGAGGCAGAGAGGTTAGCCAGCACAGCTGGAGACGAATCTCCAACTGCAAACTAATATACAAGTATTTACTACTGTATTTATGTGAATGGGGACATACCCATTATCATCCATAGGTATGCTACAACACCATCCAATAAATGTAATTTCCATTACTCTATCATTTGTGGCCCATGATTTGTGCCCAATCATTTTGTTCAAAAAATTATGAAATACCCTGTACATACTCTTCCACATATTTACCTGGTACTACATTTGTCAAATTTCTTTAACCCTCCCAAATTCTGATGATCTTTGAAATACTGACTTTGAGAGGTTAGGCTGCGAATTTTTCAATACAATCTTGTATATATGTAAAATATTACTATGTATATTGCTGCAATATTATTTGCATTGAATGATTCATATCAAGCAGTGATTCCATCAAAAATATTACACATATATAATTTTCACAAGCATTTCAGATTATCATGAAAGTAATTAGAATCTGATACTTTATAAAAAACAAGCTATTCTAATATGTATATACTCTCTTGTTTGTGTTTTTAAGTGGAGTATGATGGGAATCTTTGAAAGCACGTAATATTTGCTCTTGTTCGTGGACAATAAATACTGTACAAACACTTTGTGTATATTCTGAAAGAACTTTCAAAGTTACCTCCCTTGTTAAGTTACATTTCTGGAGTTGCTTACCCTTTTACCCTTGTTTGTTTGTTTTTTTATTTAAAAAAAAAAAAAAAAAAATATTCTGCACCCGTAATTTTTATAAGGTCTCCTCAGCATGAATCATCATGTCAACAATAAGTATAAATAATTATTTACACTCTGTTATTTAGTGGAATTTTGGTGAGACAAGTAGCCAACAAATACTAATAAAAATCTATACATACCAAAAAATAATTAAGCACTTACATCATCAGTGTTTCTCAACTGCTAGCTTTATCAGTTTCATTGCAATTTTTTACTTATTTATGTGAATTAGTCTTTTCAGCTCTAAATAACATAAAAAATAAGAAGTGAGAAAGACTATGATCAATTGAAGAATAAATGTGTCAGCTTATTGCACATTTGACCAAATATTGAAGAAATTGCAAAAAAAAACCCCCAAAAAAAACACCAGGCACAAGTTTCACACTAAATAAGCTGCCCAAATAGTTGAATAGAATCATTGAAATAAAGTAAGTTCATATTTGTGTGTGTATTTTTAACTCTATGGTTTTATTTCATAACATTTAAATATATACCCTTTAAAAATTTTGCTATGTGTGCCATGATATTTTCAGTTGCTCCTAGGTGTGTTGTTACTTAAAAAGGTTGAGAAACACTGACTTACATTGATAAATTAGTGTTATAGACAAGCATAAAAAAAATACGACAACAGCAAAAATAGATTTACGTGATTTATTTCAATAGGAACGTGTGGTTTTGGGACAGCTACCTTGTGATATAGTTCATAAGCCGGCTGCCAACCTGGGTTGATCTCTCATAGTCGTTCTCGCTGGTTGGCGTGGCGCTACTGCTGCTGACTGCCCGTGACAGATCTCTTCCCTGGCCTCCTGTTGTCTGCTGTTGTACTTAACTGCATGACCCCCTTTATGGCGTTTTTTATGGCTTAACAGGCTTGTAAAACGATGTGAGTATAATTAGGAGGGAAGCATTTTTATTGGTCGAAAAATAGAAACACTTTAAAATATTATTTTATTTTTCAACCAGAACTTGTGCGTCGGGCCTATGCATAAACGATGATAATGGTCATTTTATGACGGGGCTTGTCCTGTTCACATCCAGCTCTCGCTCTTGAGTATGTTAGTTTATTTGCCTGCAAATCAGCCGAGATATATCTTATTTTATAACATTAGCAAGCTGTTTAAGTCACTGTATCAAAATGAATATTTTCACTTAGAATCCTCCTTTGAATAAACATTATTTAAACATTTTCAGAAACATTAATAGTTTGCAGTATACATATACATGTTTGTGTGTGTTCACAATAACTGAAATCTTTTTCATTGTACAATTCTTAGAGGACCTTTTTTTTTGCTTTCCATGACTGATGCTAACCTACAGGAAAGTAACTAATTGTGCCTTCTTGTTTTCCACTGACATGAAGTGGAATGACTGATTTGAATTGATTGCCTTGTCTGCTGCTAGGAAAGATGGCTTCTTGCTTTCATGTCATCTATGATCTTTAAAAATTTAAATACAATGTCAATTATCATCTTCTGTCTCCTTGAACCCTGTTCTTTTAATATCCTCTCATCTCAAAAATGTTTTTTACCAGATTCTTTCACTCTCTCAGTAACTCTTTTCATCTTAATGGATTTATTGCCTTATTTGGGATGAATATTTTCCATAGGTCAAAGGTAGAAGGGCAGACATGAATTCCAATATGGTTAAAAGCTTTCTTTTATATTAAACAGTGATGCTAGCAAAGGTTTGCAATGATTGTAAAAATATTGTTCTGGTTAATGTAATATTTCTTTAGTTGTACACTTAAATAATAAAATTTATTTTATCTGCCACATAACTCCTACATTAATATCAAATAGTTTTGTTTATTATTTGTGTTGCATAAATGCCTAATATTAAGGATTTAAAAATAGTCTAACTTAAATACATGTTTGCATTTTATTTTATATACATCACTAATGTTTTGCTTTTTTTTTTGTTTTTTCAGATACGGTTACCCTGATCCTCTTTATCTGAATCATGTTTTTGCTCAATTGCTAGAAATTGGAATCACTCCTGAAAGTGTTCAATTTGAAACCATACAAACTCAAATCAAAATGACAGCATTCTCGTAAGAAAATTGCAGAAAATTCAAAAATCATTTTTCAAACTTTTATATAACTTTATAATAATAATAATAATAATAATAAAACTGAAAAAATATGTAAAAATTATGAGAGTTTTAGATGTTTTTTCAGACTAGCAGAACTTCTGCTAAAAAGTGCTCAACATATAAGTAGAGCTATAATATTCAATAAATTATGAAATGTTCAACTGGTTAGTCATCTCGAGGGTTTCATGTCAAAATGCTCCACAGTTTGTTAAATCTTGTGAACTTAAGTTATGAAACATCTGGCCCTGATGAGTTTCAATAGATTTATCAAGACTTGATGAGCATTTTGATACAAAACTTTTGGCTAACTGGATAAGTCACTTGGACTTTTCTTACTTTAATGAATGTAACTTTTATATAAAAGCAATATAAAAATATAGATATTTTACAGTGTATAAAAGATGAAAGAAAATATCTGATAAAACATTGATAGACGTGTGATTTCATAGATACTGCTTTTAAAAAAATGTCAAAATATGAAAACAGTAACAAATTTTCATATGGAATTTAAATTCTCAGAAATACAAGGATAATTTGTTTATATTCTTAAAAGTTATCACTGGGAATGATTCTTTTGTACTTTATAAAAAACAAAAACACTTATATTTTGGCTTAATGAAAAGGAACTTTAAAAATGGCATTTTCTCATGTAGCTTCTTCAACATTTATGTCTCATCCTTGGACTTTGAGAGACTGCCATCATGATACAGATTGTAATATATTATTTCATTTGGAATTTCTTCAATTTGGTCAAATGTCATGATAGTATATTTCCCACCTTAAATAGAATTTATGAAAAAAAATAATCTTTCCTAAGTTTAAATAATATTCACCGTAAAAGTAAAAAAAAATCTGGGGAAAAAGGTTTGCACAAAAATGGATCAGAATAAATAATCCTGAGATATAAAATTTGTAAATAAAAAGAAAATAATAATTAAAAAATTATTTTAAAAATTATTTTAAAATATATCTACAAGAATGAATGTTTTTATTTGAATATTATTTACGCATTACCTAAGCTTCTCAGTTTTCAGCAAAAAAAAATATATATATTGGTAATTTTTATATCTTGATAAACTCATAAATATTTGATTTATTTCTCACATTTTATCAAAATTGAATATCTCCTATTAACAAATATTAAACTAAATTTCTTTCAGAAAAGAATAGTAATATATCACTTATAATACAAAAATAATTTTCTTACAAACCATGTAATACACACTTATTTTCACATGATAAAAAAACGATCTAAATTTACTATGAAAGCAGTTTTTTGATGAATAAAATCATAGCAATATGGAAGAAGAAAAATCTATTAAAAAATGATATGCAATTGAAAAAAAAACTTTGGAAAAAGGTATATCATTTAATATTTTTCATATTTGAATACATTTTTTATTGTTTCTTTTTCTTTAAAAGTTTACTTTTTTTAATACATTTTATGATTAAAATACATCATGATGTAAAAATTTTTGTTTTGTTTTTAATATTGTTTTAAAATCAAATGTAGATACATTTGAAAATAATGTTCTGCCTGATTAAAACTTGACATAATGAAATATCCACAAGATGAAACATTACCACTGATTATCAGTTTTGCTAACAGATACTTTCAAAAGATGTTTTTGTCAGAAAAGAAGTGGAACAGTTTATTAATTTAAATCTGTCAATGATTTAGTGAATATTTCTACAGAAAACATTTTTACAAAGATCAGATTGAAAACTACTACAAAGTAGAGAATTATTAAGACATGTGTTAGGAATTAACAAAAGGACAGATGCTTATTATGAACAAGTTAATTTGTGATAAAAGAACCAATGTTACCAAAAGTGTGTCCATGTTTTTTTAGGATACTTTTAGCTAAAAATTAAAGTCAACTTATGGATTATTTATCAAGCATTTTGAGAAAATGTTGTTCATGAGTTTTGAAGCTGATATTAGTATATTAAATAATACCTATGTATATGTACATTATATATGTTCCAAAGGTTATACTAGATGGGTGTGATAGTGAGGATAAGCTCCCACTATCTTTAAAATGCTCTCATGGTATGCATCTCAAATAGACTGTTACAACTAAGTCCAGACACTCACTACATGGTATTTTCTAATACATTTTCATCTACAGGCACCAACAAGGGGTTTATTAGCATTAATACTTTTAGTTTGAAAGCAATGTTAAGTCTTCAGTTGAAGCTATAAAATCAACCTATAAAAAATTTTTATTGCCTAATTTGGCTGTTATAAAGTTAGCGTTTGAAGTCAAATTTTGTAATTGACCTGGCAGTCAACATGTTAATTGTTCACCGAGTTTGGTCTATCAAATATTTTTTTTAACTTTGTCAAAGATTCTGTCCAGTAAGAGCCTCAGTCTCTCAAATGTATTTGTGCTAAAGTCAAATGATTCATCAAAGGAAGTGACATAGTGATAATACCAATTCAATAATTTAACTCATAATATTGTTAAAAAAAATATTAATGTTTTCAAAACCAATAGCAAATATTTTTTCTTGATGTTAAGCCATATTCTTAAGTCATATCTAAAACTAACCATAATTTCTTACATTAAATATGCATTAAAACTCTTTTACTGTCAGGCATAATTGAAATTGACATATCCTATTTTCTAAAGACTTACAATGAATAAACACTTGTAGGTGCCTAATACAAAGGTGGGATCTTAATAATTGGGAGGGAGTCAAAATGTTTCTCAATGTAAAATAAACAGGAGAGTCTTTATAAAAGTGGTAGGGGTGGGCCAGATTATCCTTTAGGCTAGTATAGGCTGCAGTCTAGGGCTCCCCAAGCTTTTATGAAGCAATGATTTTAATTTTCTAAATGTTATTACTTGTAAATAGTTTAATAAACTGAAATGATATTGATATGACAAATTTCTTTATTTTGATTGTTATAATACTGGTTATAAAAATTCTATTTTTTTTTACTACAGTTGTGTTCAAATAGGTATTAATTTGGTTTGCAATAAATAATAAAATAGTGATATTTCCTAAAGAGTGTTTTTATTGACAAACAAAAGTTAGCTACTCTAAATTATTTAAAGAATTTGCAATAAGTTTACTCCAAGCTATGTCACTAAAATATATCATAAGTAAAAAATATTCAATATTTTAGTGGCATAGCTTGGAGTAAACTTATTGCAAGTTCTTTAAATAAGTTAGAATAGCTAACTTTTGTTTGTCATTAAAAACACTTTAAAAAAAATACCACTATTTTATTATTTATTGCAAATCAAATTAATACCTATTTGAACACAACTGTAGTATAAAAAAAATAGAATTTTTATAACCAGTATTATAACAATCAAAATAAAGAAATTTGTCATATCAATATCATTTCAGTTTATCAAACTATTTACAAGTAATAACATTTAGAAAATTAAAATCAACTGGTACTCATCATAGTCGCAGGTAATAAGTGTAGACCAATAGAATAACCAATGGCGTAATCCAATGGGCGTCATCATAGACTTAGACTCTGTTGTACCTACATGTCCATCTATATTTATGACGGACACCAGCCAATCATATTCCATTGATGGGGAACACAGGTGTATGCATATTCCATTGGATCATAACCTTTTTGGGCACCTTGACTAATGAAATTATGGGGGCCCCCTCACCCTTTCAAACAGAACAACCCTCTAACTTTCCCACACCTGTTTTGAATATTTTAGTGACATAGTTTGGAGTAAACTTATTGCAAATTCTTTAAATAATTTAGAGTAGCTAACTTTTGTTTGTCAATAAAAACACACTTTAAGAAATATCACTATTTTATTATTTATTGCAAACCAAATTAATACCTATTTGAACACAACTGTAGTAAAAAAAAAATAGAATTTTTATAACCAGTATTATAACAATCAAAATAAAGAAGTTTTTCATATTGATATTTCACTTTATGAAACTATTTAGAAGTGATAACATTTAGAAATTAAAATCACTGCTTTATAAAAGCTTGACGGGCCCTTGACTGCAGCTTATATAATGAAGGATAATCCAGTCACACTTTTATAAAGACTCTCCTGTTTATTTTATATTGTGGACCACCTAACTTCATCTCAGAGCACCCCAGTGTATTTTTGCATGATTTGAGAAATGCTACTGTAGACTAACCATTCAATTTTATCATCAAATAAATAGAACCTATTATACAGCACTGGAAGTAACTAAGTTAGCCAATTTTCTATAGTTTTCGGGGAGTTGAGAGCATTGATACATTTGTGTGAATAGCTGCTGCTGCTGCTACTTTATTAGAAGTAAAAAGATCAGCTGTTACAAATAGCATACTACTCTATTGCTCTATATAGACCAGGGTAATTTTGTTTTTTAAACAACTCATTCCAAGCAAAGTAATAAAGCTACTAAGACGCAAGGGGTTACTGAATCTGAGAGAATGTAAGAAAAAGGAGAACAATAAAAGAACAGAAATTAAAAAGACAGAAGATAATGATTGGCATTGCATTTAAATTTTTGAAGATCACAGTTGACTGGAAAGCAAGAGGTTAGAAGAGAGTTCCACACGTGAAAAGTGCAAGAGAAGAAACTTAAGTATAGTACTTACGATTATGTCTAATCATTTCAACTGTAAAATAATGAGACCTAGCTGCCAATCTAGTACTGTGTTTAAATTCAGAGGTACCAAAGAGTAAAGTTTGTCAGAAAAATTACCATGAAAATATTTAGAGAAAAGGCACAGAAGTTATATTATGGTGATAGGAAAGTGACTGAAGCCAAGCTGCCAGGTCAGATTTTTCTTTGTATTTTATTAAAAAATCTCTAAATATATAGTAGAAGCATCAGAATAAATGTAACAGCAATAAAATTCAGTCCATAGAATTTTGATAACTTCAAAGTTAATTTGAGTTCTCAGGCTTCCTAGAAAAGACTAAACACACACACACACAAAAAAAAAAACATTTTAGTTTTTATCAAAAAATAATAAAAACGACCAAAACTAATTTAAATTATTTTTTTTAATAAGTTTAATAATTATATTTCCCCTTGATATTTTTTATCTTCTGCTGAGAGAAAGAAAAACAAATAAAAAACTTACCATTTATTTTGTTTACATTTTTTTTTTTTTTTTTTCAGCAGAAAATTTAGGAATCATCCTCAGAGAAAATGAAAGTTTAACAATGGTGTTCTTTTGCCTAAATTACAAATAAAGTTAATCAATAATTTTCTCCACCTGTGAAATGTAATGTTTATATCTTTTTGTTATGGTCCAGGTTAGGACCAAGGAAGAACAACACGAACACAAGAGTAGAAATAACGAAGGTATATTACACGAAATAATAATACAAGATGTGGAAGGTGTTAGTATGACTGTCAGTCTGGTTTGGAGTGAACTACTATCAGCTTGACTCGATTCGACCCTCTCACTTGAGAGGCATAGTATACATAGTGTTAGGAAGAGTTCATTCTGTAGTTATAGGTAAGGACCCATGACACTTTTGTATAATCAACAGAGAATCCTTTAGTTTTCCTACACAGCAAGACATGTCTGTACAGGTTTGTATAATACCTTAAAAATGGTAGGCAACTTGAATTCTTTGAACAAAAGTCATGCATTCAGTTTTCCTTTATAACTGAAAATATCAATTTGATAAAGTCTGTGTAATAAATATTATAACCTTGAATTTATTATATGGTTATTCATTGGTCACAATATTATGCTGAAGTCTATAAACTCTAATATTCCATTCAATTTCAGTTACTCTAAAATGATAATTTGAGAACCAAGGATTAGATTGATTGTTTCGTTTTTATGGCTTATCAACCCTTTGCAGGTTATTTAAAGCCAGGAAGTTTTTTTTAGCGATAATGATTACTAATTAACCCATAGCTGAGAGAAGAGATGGAGTCATACATTTCCCAAGGGTATTTGCATGTAAGTCAATATAACAAACCCAACGGAAATTGAAACTTGGCTCTCCAATTAACAATTCCAAGGCATTATCCATTATACCTCCTACTCATCCAAGTTTACATTCCCTGGTATTGCCAGGTAGTCACCAAGGATTAGAGGAATACTGTAGAAGTTTTTTTAATGCTGTTCTTACCAAACTCTGGCTGATGCATTTTAAAGCATTTTCCAGATTTGTAATTCGTAAGGAAAGCAAAAGTTCTTCCCCTTACCTCTAGAAATTAGTTGCAAATATACTGACTGAATTAATCCATTTTTAGTAGATTAATTTTTTTTTTTTTTTTTTTTTTGTATATGTGGGTGTGCTCTTCAATTTGTATGCTGTTTGAAAAAAAAAAGAAAAAGTGACTCCTCTTCCTTTATGGATTTTACACCTGAAAAAAAGCTGTATAATGAATCAACGAAAACATTGTGGTAACAGCGAAAGCAACATAAAGAAGGAGTTCAACAATAAAAACAATTATTACTCATTAGAGTACTTAAAACTTTAGAAGATATTACAAGTGTAATTTGACTTGAGCAATTTTATTTCTGACAAAATTAAAAGTGAAAATAAATTGTTTTGTAGAAGAATAGAAGAGAGAAAAAAAGATCCTTGAAGACAAAATAGGATCATTTCATTTCCTGAGATAATATTTCTGGTCCAGGAAGTGAAATCTGGAAAAGAAAAGCCAACTGTAGTTGGGAACATAGTCATTGTGAATGTCACAATCCTCTCCCTAGCTACATAGTATTTTGCCAGGGTTACATAGGTTTTGAATTCAGAATTCTACTATTAAAACCCATAGCTGGGGAGAAAAGAAATAAATTTATATCATCTCTTCTCTCCTCAGCTAGGAGTTGAATAGTAGAACAGTGGAAACAAACATTTGTTAAATTAACTATTTGAATGAAATAAATATAATGGTTGAAAATTAAATAAAAGTTTGTATCCTAAGTGAATATACTTTACTTAAACTAATAAAAATTGTCTTTTATCACCACATCATGATGGAAATGAAAAAAAAAATTAAGTTCTCAAAAATGCATTAATAATTTAATATGCATGGATACAGTTTAATGTAATTTATAATTACATTAAACTGTATCCATGCATATTAAAAAAAAAAAAACAAAATGAAAAACTAAAAATGCAAAAAACAAAATACAAAAAAAATGTCAAATAATAAAATTTATTTTTTTTTTTGTTTTTTAATACAAAGATGTGCTTAGAAAAGAAGTATAAATAAATGTTGCAACAACCTTTTTTCTTTTCTTTTTAGGGGAAAAAAGTTTCTTTTATGAAAAATACTTGAAATAGCAACCAAATTGAGATATACTTATTAATTACATACAAGCTAATAAAAAATTGAAGTAAAAACCTGTAAGCTGGTGTATAGCAATTTACTAAATGTAGCTTAGATATAGCACAAAACTTGAAGTATGTAGCACCTAGTGAGGATCAAACTCACTAATCAGTTGCAACTGATCTAGCAAGACAAGCTTGCTAACAAAAGTGCCTTGTAAGCTGGTGTATAGCAATAATAATAATGGAATGTCACCTGGGATTTGCATCTGGTACAGAAGTTTGCTTTTGAAGTGAAGTATATTGTCCTCCTCATTTTAGATGGGAGGACTTCCCCAGTCTTGAGTATACCAACCCTGCTGCAGCACTTTCGTCATGGCACTAAGAGAAGTGGGGTTGGTGTAATATCGATGTGAGTGCAACAATGATTACGGGGATTGGGCAATTTTTGTCCTTGCCCTATATGCAAACATTGGCACACCCCATATGAAAACGATGTTGTCACATCCCGCCTTAGTAGGGAGGACCAGGTAAATACACCTGGGATTTGCATTCAGTTACAAAAAGAAACTTATCCCAAATAAATAAAAGCAGAAAAGCTGCCTTAAAATTAAAAAAAAAAAAAAAAAAAAAAAACTAAAGTACTAATTTTTGTATTAATAATACAGAAATATCAACTGTTGTCATAGCATTTAAATAATACAAAAATAAAACTAAAACAAAATATATTTTTACTATCATTTAACAAATCTCATTCATTCCACAATGAATATTTTTACAGTTGGGCCACTTTTTTTTTTTAAGCATTCTTTTAGTATATTGAAAAGTTGAACTTTTTTTTTTTCTTTTATTTATGAAGTGCCATTGCTATTTAAATAGGCTTCATACTTTTTCTTTTGAGCATCATAAAGCTTTTGTAATTTTTTCAAGGCTGATTTAGGAAGTTCTTTACCTGTAGCATCATGAGTCGGAATACCATTATCGTCAAACTGAGAGTACTTATCTGTTTCCGATTTAAACAGTTCTGATGGAGGAATCTTCCTCTGGGCATTACGACTCGCTTCTGCCGCTTCTTTCTCTCTCTTTTTACGTTCTTTCTCTTCTTGTTTTTTTTTCTCAATCTTTACCTTTTCTTCCATCTCTTTCATTAAGATCTCTTTGTCTACTAACTTGATGACTGATGGCTGACCCTCAAGGTCCTCAAGACGCACACCCAAGTTAGGTAAGATCATGTCACGGAGATTATCACAAGCTTTAAGGATTTCTTTTGGCTCTTTTTTCTCACGAGCTAATTGCCGCACTGTTTCTCGGAATTCAGACAGAGCTGTTAGATAAGGCATCACCATTTCTTCCATGTTAGCCACTCCAAGTCCAGCCTGTGGGAAACCAATCACTGTATCTTTTTTGATTGCTCCAAAGATATGAAGCATTTCAGTAATATATTCAGCAATGTTAACAAGAAGCATGCGATTGCTTTCCTTAGATAATCTTGTCTTGGAAATATACTGATTTGTAGATGTAACAAGATCCCGAATGCTCTCCAAAGCAGTCCTTGTATCAATCGAGTCACACAAAGCAATATGTACTTGGCTTCGTGTATCATGGTATTTTTGATTGAGAGCAACTTCACTCTCATTCCATTTGCTGAAAGACGCACAACCATGACTGGGTAAATTGCGGAGCACATCTTTGACAGTGAGGAAGAACTCGTTTATGTGTCTTTCATAGGTTAGGGCTATCTCCATAGTATTATCACTGTAATCTAATGTGTCTTTCCAAGAGTGAAGGAGAAAAGCAAAGCGTAGTTGGCAGGCAGTGTGCTTTTGCAATGCATCTTTGATTGTGATGAAATTCTTCAGAGATTTGGACATTTTACATCCTTGGATGGTCAAGTGACCAGAATGGAGAAAGTAACGTACCCAGTGGTCATTACCAAAGCAAGCTTCAGCCTGAGCCAGCTCATTATCATGGTGGGGAAATTTAAGATCAACTCCACCTGTGTGAATATCCAAGGACTCACCAAGGATAGCACTAGCCATCACAGAGCATTCAATGTGCCAACCAGGTCTTCCATTTCCCCATGGAGATTCCCAGCTTGGTTCCCCAGGTTTCGATGCTTTCCATAAAGCAAAATCATTAGGACTTCTTTTCTCTGATAGTCTGTCTTCAGAAATACTCAGATCTCCTTCACCCTCTTGTAGGGCATCTTTGTCACCAAATGCCTCTGGGACTAATTTGGCATAGAAATGGTCCGCTGAATCACTAAATTTCAATGTATTAAAATAAACAGATCCTCCAGACTCATAGGCAAATTCTTTATCAATAATCTTTTGAACGAAATCAACAATTTCAGGAACATACTCACTAACTCTCGTGAGGCAGTCAGCCGGTAATACATTCAGTGCTTCCATATCTTTGTGGAATTCTTCTTCCCAGTGTTGAGGTAATTCAGAGAAAATGGCATTTTCCTGAACCTCCGATCCTTTTTGCTTATCGAGAAAATCTGCTAGAATATCTTGCGCCGCAGAAAGAAGCATGTCACTTTTTTCACAATCAGGGGTTTCCTCAGGGAGATCTCCAGTTGAGGTTATGGACTGGACCTTAGCAATTATTTTTTCCATCATGGCCTTTTTATCGGTGTCTTTCTCTGTTTCCATCTTCGAAACATAAACAATCAATGCCTTATTAACATCTTCCAGTACCAACGAAAAGGAATCCTTGTTTTGTGACGTGTACTCTTTCAGAAGGTGGTTTTGCCGGGCCCTTTTTATGATTTTATCGTCAATATCGGTAATATTCATACAGTAGAAAACATCATATTTAAAGTAGTGGGCCAGTACCCGACGCATAATATCAAACGAGATATATGATCGTGCGTGGCCCATATGTGATGCATCGTAGACAGTTGGGCCACAACTATACCATAATACCGTGTTACCTTTCTGGGGAATAAACTTTTCTTTCTCTCGGGTCAAGCTATTGTACAAATAAAGTTCCGACTCTGTTTGGTTCTCAGGTGGAGTCCACGCTGGTTGACAACGTTTATTCCGTACAACGTTAGACATAGTTCTGTAATCCGAGTAGACGAAGACGAAAAAAAAGTCAATGGAGATCGTCAACAGTCAACACTATATAGTCTGATGCAATACGATCAAGAGGAAGTAGGTAGCAGCCGGCTTGTGTATTACGAAAAGGAGAAATGTGTCAATGACTAGTTTCGTTTCGTCGCTAAATTTCGTTTCGGTGAATTCACATGATGTGCGCGTGTGTATATTTATATTTTATTTTTCTAGTTTCATGTAGATTTTTTTTTTCTTGGATAAATTTAAAATTCATATTTATTTATTTAAGAAAATATTTGTACATTACAACAACAAAAATTTAGATTAACTGTGAATTTTTTTAAATTAAGAAATGAAACTAATTCCAAAAATAAATAAATTATGTTATTCGCATATTATACGAAGAAAAAGCTTTCGGCCCGACCCACTTCTCAACATCTCTAACCATATGAACAATGAAATATTAAATTTTTTTTAAGTAGTTAGTCAGTCGAAGTAAGATTTCTTCAGCATTCCCTCGTATAACGCAATGTGTATATGTTTGTAACACTTTTTACGTGACCAAAGCAATGAGTTATTGGTCAAACTCAAAAAAGTCTATGTGGCTTTGTGGTGGATTCTTAAATTTAAAAATGCTTTTTTTTATACCAGAATAATATGTGTTCCTGTTTAAAGGAACACTTTTTTTTAATAATTGCATTTTTGGCTCTGCAGATAAATAAACTTTTTAAGTTTTATTTCAGAAGTAGATGCTGAAAATATCCTCGTCTCACTTACTTCCTTCGTTGGGCCAAGAACATTTTTTTAACACTCCTTGTATTGGATAAATGCAAAAAGAAAATGAAAAGTAATATAAAACTTTTATTTATATTATATACGTACAATGTAATTACAAAATTACTGAAATATTTCATTATTTTTTGATAACATGTGTAAGTTCTCATATTCTCTCACACTCAGTAACTCCTTGCATCTTAGTGGCTTTATTGCCTTGCTTGAGGTGAAATGATTAAAAAAAGTTAGTAAATATATAATGTATTTAGCATCCCGCTACCATTTTCTTATCAATGTTGAATTTTGTACAATTTTGTGCAAAAAAGAGGATCAGAAGCTTACCCAGCTTCCTACAGATTTTCAGGAAATATCAGCTTCTAATTGGTCAATAAACACACAAGTGGGCATTGCAATCCGCCTACGTACAAATATTTTTCCAGCATGTGACCAAGTCAAGTTTTCCCGCCAATTTTCTGTGAGCCTGTCACATGATTACATTAATTATAAATAGCAGACACAAACTTGCTCACTCTCATCTCTTCTCTTCTCTTTTCCTGCGAAGATGTAATCTTAAAGGATCCCATCTCGACCATGTGCAATCAGATGTTAAAAATATAATCACGCATGCACGTACACACAAAATTTTCCAAACTACATTACAAACATATGAAGCATTTCCAAACAAGCAACAAGAACTTTTCTCTTTGAAATACTTTTCTAAAGCTAAAAGTTTATTCAGCATTTCTCAGCTTTATAATTCATTCAACTTTTGTGAACTGAGGTAAAAATATTTCAATCTCATCAGTAAAACTTTCATTCAGTCAAAGGGACATAACACCAGCAAAATAGTAACCTCTACACATGCACATCATTACACAAAAATAAATATAAATGTTGTTATAAAACTGTTCCTTGTGTTTCATATTTTGTGGTATTTTACATTAAATATAAATCATGTGGTCATGTTAATAAGCAGACACCTACAAATGGTGGCATATCACAACAATGTAAAGAAATAAATAAGCAAAATTATAAATTTATATAAATAGTAAACATTATTATTGACAATATTCATGGTATTATTTCTATGCATATTATATTATTTTCATCTTATTCACTTATGTGTGTGTATATATATATATATATATATATATATATTTGTGAATAAAAATGACAATAGGAAAACTAGTAATTGCTGACGCATTTCGTCCAATGTGGACTTTATCAAAGCAAAATACGAAATGAATTTAATTGAACAAAGTAACTAATAAAAACAAAAACAGAATGTTCCTAGCAACTGGATTGTAGAGAAATGCTATTTTCATATTGTTAACTGAAAATAACGTCAGTATTTGTCAGTATTAGGAACATTTTCATTTTCCCAATTGATGGCCATTTACATGAACTCAACAGAGCCAACAAGCCATTTGTTTGTACAAAACAGGGCAACAAGGCTTTTGAAAAAATTAACAGATGATTATCATCACCACAAGTTATCTCATTACAGATTTCACTCAACCCTTCACACTCACCACAGATGCTAGTGATGTCATGTGTGATGCCATCCTCAGGCAGGAAGCTGACAATGAACAGAAAAAGATCATAGCTGCACTTCCCCCACCTTCAGCTCAACAGAACTGAACTGGTCCACTACCAAATACAAAGCATTCGCAATAAAATGTGCCATATCCAAATTTGACTACTTTCTGCACAGCTGCCCATTCATTATTTTCACTGACCACCATTCACTGACATACTTTGATTAGTGTGAATTCAATAACATGAAAATTCAACAATGGCAAGAAGAAATATCCAGCTATAAATTTGTCCGAGAATACATGGAGGGCAACTCAAATGTTTGGGCCGACATGTTCAGCAGAGGGCACAGTGTAAAAAAAAAAAAACTACCAGCCAATCTGACCACAGCGGGCAAAATATTCAGACTTCAGAACTTAAAGCTTCACATCTATGTCCCATCATGGTGTCTCAGACAAATCAAAGATACACAATTGCTCCCTGTACCACACATGAGACAGAACCTCAGAATTCACAGACAGGCTGTCGATGCATTTTTTACCTGCCATGGCACCTTAACCATCATCATAAAGGAGATATCCAACCACATTAACATTGCAGCTGAACAAGTTTCCGACGATATGCTGGCAAAGATTGTCAAAGCCCTACAGGTAGTGGACTTATGCAAAGCATCTATATTCACCATCATGATTGATCCCAGTGAGCACCAGGCAGTAATCTATCAAAACACTTACAATAATTCTGTCAAGAACTGGGTACATCTGTTTTGATGCTAAAAGACTCCAAAAATATGCCCAAACTCATCATACCATACAAGCTCTGAGCCAAATACCTCCACCAAGCCCATGACTACATCAACCACTCTGGTATTACTTGATGCACACACACTTATCAAACTACTGGTGGGAGTTCAAAGCTGTGACATTACAGCATACATCAAATCATGCAATACCTGCACTGGACACAAAGGGAATTACAGCAAGTGTCCAAACATGGCCAGTAGATATTGCAAATGAGGCAAAAGACCTTTCAAAGTCATATACACAGACTTCATGACAATGTCACCCTTAAAGGGAAAATGCTATATCTTAACAATTTTGGACAGCTTTAGCCAACATCTCACAGCCATTCCCTGCACCAGAGACCTTGCAATCAATGTGGCTCATGGACTGTACCAATTCTTCCTCTGACATCAGGAGATGCTCTGTATTGTATCTTCTGACCGTGGCACTCACTTCATAAGCAAAGGGTATAAGAACTTTTGCGAGATGACATCAGTCACATAGCACCGTCTTTGGCATCCACAAATTTCCAGCAACATTAAAGAATGCTCTCTATATGCTCTGCTAGGTCAGAATCTGTGAATGGACCAATTTCCTTTAATCTGTGTCATCTATAAACACCACCACCAACAGTACAACTGGCATCTTGCCGCATTACATCATCACCATTTGGCACCCCAACATCAGTTTACCTAAACTACCCCACTGGAACATTACCAATGACAACCTTGGTGCTTATGGCATGCTGATAAATGCTTTGCTGTAACAAGTTCACCAACATCTTGCCCTAGCAAACGAGGAAACCAACCACAAGATGAACAAATATCTGAACCAGCTCATCGATAAAGATCTGATACAGGTCAGAGACAAGGTCTTAGCTCATTCAGCCACAGCCCACATATTACATCTGCCTTGTATAGTTAGTTACCAAATCATCAAGATGAACAACATGACATTGCAAACGGTCATGGCAAAACTAGTTGGGTCCATCATGCTTATGTATGTTGCCTTGTACCTCGGTCTAACCACCCTATTTAAACAAACTTTCCCCCTCCATCACAGACTCTCTAAGCAACACCCGATGGTATTTCATCTTTCATCTGATGACTATGTAAACAATGAAGACTACAGATCTAGCAAAAATTAAGAATATTATATTTAATCCATTATCCATTATTATACAAGAGTAAGTCAAAAATTATTCACACTTTGGTTTGTTTCACTGCTTTCTGCTCATGCATGCTTATAGTTCATATTATTGTGGTTACATTATCAAATTTTGAGCTTGATCATGCCAATTTTCTTGCTGCTGTTACAGTGCAAACATGGCCGCTCTGCTAGCAGTGTACATCACGGAGGAACAAAGAGCAGTGATCTGAATCTGCAGAGAACTTGCTACCTCATTTTATGATAACTTGCCAGTTTGCTTTACCACCTTTCATCAAACTTGCAGAACCTTCTTGTCAGTGGCAGAGCTTGATGGGTGACCTGTTCTTTCCTCATGCATCGCGCTTGTTTGGCTACTTCTTTAAACTTCTCAATCCACTCATACACACTTCTATGCAGTAGTTCACTGTCACTATATTGTGTTAAAAGCTTCTGATGAATTTAAGCCCATGACACACCTTCCGACCAGAGAAATCAGATCAATGCTCTTTGGTGCACACTGCTAGCAAAGCAACCATGTTTACACTGTAATAGCAGCAAGAAAACTAGCATGATCAAGCTCAAAATTTGTTCCCATGACCACAATAGTACCAACTATGAGCAGAATACAGTGTGGCAAGCCTAAAGATATATTATGGTGAAAGTGTGGATAATTTTGACTTCTCCTCGTATTATAATGGATAATGGATTGAATATCATTATTCTTAATTTTCAAGAACTGCATCTTATAAGAATATTCTAAGAATATTCTTCTTATTCTACTTCTTATACATTCTTTGATTGACCTCATAAATGTAACTTATGTGATTTGCAATAAACTTGTGTTATATTCCATACCAATAGGAATATATACTTGACAAACACGGTGGATAAAATAAGTAAAGTTTTATTGTAAAAACCAGTACAATAAGAAATAAGGTAACAGTTATGCACACGATCATCGCAAGTCAATTCAGTAGTGAGTGCTACTATTGGAATGTCGGTAGTTTTCATGTAAGTCTGAGTTGTACTCAACAGATCCCAGCTAGTATATCTACCAACTGCCCCATGTGGTCAGATGTGGCACAAGGCTGAATTTAATGTGGGGAATCTGAGCCTGTAGGCTTGGCTAAAAATTCCCCATAGACCCTGTATAAAACAGGGTCAGGTAGCTGTTTCTTGAGACAAGACTCTTCCTTTTGACATAGCCTCATCTAGGGATCCCCTCTGCTCAAAAGCAGAGAGTTTGACCAGCACAGCTGGAGACGAATCTCCAACTCTAACAGATCCCAGCTAGACTCCGTAGTTTGTTGACTTACTGATACTTATAGGTAGTTACTATCTGTAGTGTAGTTACTCATGGAGGTGACAGGTTATTCCATTACATTACCTTGCCATAGAAAAAAAAAAACAACAGAAAAATCTCCTGAGCTTAATATTACTTGCAACATACATATTGCAATTCTGTCAAAAGTTTTGCCATATTTATTATCAGTGAAGAATATAATTTTCTATCTTCATAGAATTTTTAGTAATTTCCTAGATTTTAAAGTTAACTTCAGACAGTACAATCATCAAGTTTTAATGAAGTAAAGGAAACATTATTCTTCTTCTTCTGTGTGCCATGTCCATTGGTGATCATGGCTCTCCAAATCTTCCTTACCCTTGTAGTCATTAGCAGTTTTTCTCCCTTTGCTAAGCTTCCATTCACACAATTTCATCAGGTATCTCACTACTTCCACCTATCTCTCTTGTGCTCAATAGGCCATTTGAGGATTAAGTTTTCCAAGCCCTCCTTCTTCATTATGTTTCTAAGGAATTTCAGCTCTCTTTTTCTGATTCTGAACATGTGTTCTTTTTGTTTCCTTTTTCTTTAAGATAAGCTTGCTTGTGACATTCATGTTATTCTTGGTATCCTTCTGTAGAACAACATTTCTGTTAACTCCAGTTTCCTCCTCATCTGTGGGAAGATTGTCCAGCATTCACTGTCATATAAGAGGAAAGATACCACATAGCAATCGAGCCCTCCTTTTCTTTGTTTCTAATGGAATTTTTCTGTTTCTCAGCACTTTGCTTAGGTTCTGGAAGGCATCTTTCACTCATCCAACATGTACTCAGATTTTGTTGTCACATTTTCCATCATCTGTTAAAGCACTTTCCTGATATTTCAACTTCTGTACTTGCTGATATCTCCATTTTGTAACTTGCATCTTGGGCTATAAATATGCAGCGTAGTAGGTAAGAATAAGCATATTAATACAGAGATAAGTATATACATTTAACGTGAACTTAATAGCAGGTCTATTCATGTTTTTGTAGTTCTAAGAATCAAACTTACAAATGTACCCACCAATGATTGATCATGTGTTTTTTTTTGTTTAGAAGATATTTGATAACCATTTGACAAGTGTTACAAAGTGGATTTTGTTCAAGATTTTAAAAACAGTGAGGGATATTTTATAAAAGGGCCATGCACACTGATCCAGAATGACATACATTCATTTATCTTTGTCTTATTTGTCATGTTATATCCATATAAAAAAAAGCTTCTTTGTTAACAGATTTTAGAAATTTCAGTGTTCATCCATGTATATACTAATGTATAGTGTTTGAAGTGAACACTGTCACTTCAAAACTGTATATAAACAAAGATCATATTTGTAATGAAAGATACAACCAAAGTGTCAAAAGATTATAAAAATAAATTCTCCTGGCCTGTCAGTGCAAAGCAAGCAATATTTTTAAGCAATATTTTTCAACAAATAAAAATAAGGAAACCACACTCCAAAACCTGTTCAAATCTGTCTACCAAGGTTTTTGTTGCTATCCAAGCATTGGGATTCTAAACATTTAACAATAACAACAACAAAACACACCTTTTAAATGAAACATTAAAAAGGTTATTCACTGAAGGAAAAGTAGAGACAGAATATCAGTTGAAATAACATTTATATATTCTTTTCAGAAATATACAATAGCAATAAAATGTTCAGTTTTCCTTCCAGTGAAGTTTGTTTTATAAAGTAATTTAGTGTTCATAGTGCTTTGTGAAATGTGTTGACAGACGTTTTTTTATGACGGTCAACCAAATGTGTTTATGAGTTCTTGTACAAAGGCTTAGTAGGCAGTTGCTGGTTAATCCCTTCTATTATATGCATGGACAAGGCCTTAGCTGTATTGTGTGTGGATGTGTGTGTGTGTATGCTAGCCTCTGAAATTATTTTCAGAAGAAGTATGCTTCTATTTTTATATCCATAAGGGGATTCAAAATCTAATTTCACATAGAGGTTTGAACTTCTGGAATACAGGTTTTTCATTGGTTAGAAAATAATTTCATACTAGCTTGTAAAAATCTTTTTCTTGAATTTAAGGGAGTGGTGGTAGGAGTTATTAGTTATTTTATAAATGGTGCAAAAATAACACATGGCAGTTTTACAACAATATTTTGGCTGTATTTGCCCTGGTAATGATTGTTTATTCAAAAATCTTCTGATCGGATTTTATTGGTTGAAAAATATATAAATCTCTCTTGAACTGTAACTACAGTAAAAGCTTTTGAGCTTTGTTAATCAATTGGCATTCCTTTAATATTGCTCTATAATACTCATAAAATTACATCATTTTTTATGAAACACACAACAGACATTTTGTACTCAAACATTATACATTGTTCATACACTTTCAAATATATATCCGTTAAGATTTCAACAATAGCATTTTTTTTCACATGCCAAACAAATATTTTCTTATTGGGTAGAAGCATTTGTGTAACTACAAACCTTGATGTATGTTTTTTACTTACATACAAACTTTAACAATAAAACCCAATTTATGCACAAACACTTATTTTCTAAATATATCAAGTAACTATATCAATATGTGCCTAAATTTAATTTATTTTACTATCATTAAATCTATTTGGACTGATAGGAAAACTGGATTTATATGTGAAAGATATAAAAATAATCTGAAACATTTACCAGGAACAAGTTAAACAAATAAATAAATATAGAAAGAGAAGAAAGACATAAAAACATTTTCTCACTAAATTTATTCACCCTATACACCGTGACAATTCAAAGAGAACTAGAAAACCTATCAGGATTTATTATTGGTGGCCATAATCTTAATGCAAGATACTGTGGAGCTATATTCACTCACACCATGTGGTCATAAGTTTGGGCTTGTGTTCATCAGGAAAAACAGAACAAACAAATGTACACAATAACAACAAAAAAAAATCATGGTAAATTGTATGGTAATTTCATACAATTTTATTTATGTATTTCTGTGTATTGGTGTGTGTGTGTTTTGCATTACAATTGTGATAAGCTTCATGTTATAAAAGGGAGTAAGTCACACCATAATATCACAAGTCCTAGCATGGAGGGTTTTTAAGCATGTGTTGTCATCCCGACAGTTCTTGGGCAAAGAGAGTCATTCTCATGTCTCTTGGTGGAATGTTTGTATTTCTGTCAGGAACAGTCCCTGTTACATGCTGGGAGTAATTTTATTATTTTTATTTTTTTTTATTTATTTAATTTATTTTAAATGAGGTTGAAATTTTATTTTATTTATAATTTTCATCATTGTTATTAATTTATATTTTATTTTCATTTATAATAATAACAATGTTCCCACAATACACAGATGATATTGTATTAACAGCAGACTCAGAAGGAAAATGGCAAAAACTACAAGAGAAGATAGCAAAGGAAAGCAAGAAAAAAAGACTATTAACAAAGAAAATGGAAACTAGATAGACACTTGTATTTTAAGCAGTAATGGTGGGTCATTACTGATCCTTGTTACATCCCAGTATCACGAGTTGTGTGCCCTAGTTTTATTGTTGTTGTATTCCTTACTTGGTAATAAATGGTTAAAACCAGCAGACATATTCTCATGTTATAAGTGAGAAAGCCCTAAATGAACAACCCCAACTAAAAAGATAAAACATGGTTTCAGAAGTGGCTAGAACAAGCTGAGGTTCTTCAAAAAAAAAAAACAGGTAATGAATCTTCAACTGCCAGAAGAATTCATCTTTTTTAATCTCTCCACATGACCAACTTGGCATCAAAGATTCGAAAGATTTCGAATTGCATCTAAATTGTATAAGGAAAAATCGGACAATTCAAATAATCACCCTAATATATTGTATGGACAAAGAAGCAGAAAATGTTTTAAAAACAGTTACATTTTCTAAGAAGGAAGATGAAAATGACTTTGAAATTGTAATAATATTCAAAGTTCACTTCATGCCCAAGAAGAACAGAATGCAGGAAAAGGCCATGTTTCACTTGGAAACACAGTGCCCCAGAGAATGTGTCACAATATTTGCAAGAGCATTATATGAACTTGCAGATAGTTGTAACTTCACCAACAAGAACATAGAAACAGAGGACAGATTCATTATCAGACTTCTGGACAAAGCATTATCAGAACACCTTCAGTTTACTCCAGATTTGAAACTCAACAAGATCTTAGAAATGGTGAGAAGTTACAAACTAATCAGAAAACAACGGAAGGAAAGGTAGATAAAGAACGTTGATGGGGTCTGAATGAAAGGAGGAAATTTTAAAAATACTCTCAGACTGAAACGAGAAGGAAAAATATCTAGGAAAAAATACAGCAGATTCAACTGGCTACATGACTGGGGGCAGTGTCCAGCAAAAGGAAAAACTTGTAAAAAATGCAACCACTTTTCTATATGTTGCAGGATGAAAATAAGTAATGTCCAGGAAATTAAACACAACATAAGTGAGGAATATTTTTAGGCTCACTCACAGACAAAAATAAAATGCTTATCCATGGTTCACTAATTTGAAGATTTGTGGTAGCCACCTGAAGTTTAAAATAGACACATGAGCGAACATTACAGTAATAAGCCACAAACACATACAAAAAATCATTGGAAGAGACCACCTTTAAGACTGGCAAAAGGAATATTTAGAAGCCCAGGTTGTACATTATCATGAAAAGAGAAATTCCAGACTTCCATGACCCATAATGGGAAAAATTACATATTCAAGGTATATGTACTAAATGGTTGGAATATAGAAAACTTATTGTCCAGAGAGGTTGCCCATTTGATGAGAATGGTTATTAAAAATGACCACATCTAAAGATGCACATTGTACAATCAGCACTGTGCATTAAAAACCTATGAAACATTAAAACCGACACCATTACCAGAGAAGCCTTGGTAGAAGATAGGGACAGATATCTTCACAATGAACAAATGGAATTACCTTGTAGCAATTGACTATTTTTCATGCTACATAGAAATAGCCTGTCTCAATTCACTTACCAGAACTAATAAAATTGGTAAATTGAAAAATCTGTTTGCCAGATGAGGGATTCCAAATGAAGTGATCAATGACAATGGAACTCAGTTCACAAGCTTCAGTGCATCCTGTTATAGTGGAACACACCTATTCTATAGTTAATAGACTCTCCCACCTATAATAAGTAGGAGTAGTAAGAGTAACAAGTCAGTCGCTCAGAGAGTGAGTGGGTCAGTCAGTCAATGTCGGACGACCGTTAGTCGGATATTAAAGTATCAGCCACCCCAACTAGATTACTGCATCATTACCTATTATATCAAGTTCCTAACGTTTTGTACGTCGAACCTATTTTAGGACCGACAGTACAAATACAAGCCTCCACTGTGAAACCACTACATAACACATCCAAATATAGATTTACACACAGCATTGTAAGTCCCCACTTTCTTCAAGTGAATGGAGCAGTAGAAAGTGGTTAAAATCAAAAAAAGGCCCCTACAACAACCAGATACTTTCCTGGCTCTAACAGAATACAGTACCACACCGATATTGGCTACAAAAGCAAGTCCTGTGGAGTTGATCATGGGTAAGAAAATAAAGACAGTATTACCAAGCCACCCAAACAGGCTAAATCTGAAATGGCCTGACTTGGAAAGAGTCAAGGAGGCAGACTCTTACACAAAAAGTCAGATGAAAAAGAACTACGACAGAAAACATGGTGCTAAAATATTCAAAGCACTCAAAATAGGCAATTGGGTGAAAGTAAAAACTAATCATGAAAAATACTGGAACTCTACAGGGATCATCACAACAGCTGATCACAAGAATAAGAGATACAGCATCTGAACAAGTTCTAAAATTATCTGTCATAACAGGCAACATAGTCAAAATGTTGGTGAGGAACAAGGATTCCAAATGGAAAAGAACATTCCTGCCGACAGAATTTCAGTTTTATAATAGTTACAAAGGAAACAGAAATGAGAATCTTAACAGAAAGGATTCCAACACAAACAACACAAATAGTCTAAGAATACTCCAGATCAAGAGAGATTGTATCATCCATGATGTAATGAAATAACCTGTCACCCCCATCAGTGAATACACTGTAGGTAGTAACAACCTATAAGTATCTGTAAGTCAACGAATTACATGAGTTTAACTGGGATCCGTTGAGAATGACTCAGACTTATGCAAGAACTACTAACCTTCCAATAGTAGCATTTGCTACTGAATGGACTTGCAATGACCTTGTGCATAACTGTTACCTTTATTCTTATTGTACTCGTTTCTACAATAAACCTTTACCTATTTTATCCACTGTGTTGTTCAAGTATATATTCCTGTTAACACGGATTATAACAGTCCATAGACCAAAGCACCTAAGTGACTACATACATTAAAAAAGAAAAAAGAGAAAAGAAAAGAAAAGAAAAAAGATTAAAAACTATTTATAAGTTTTATGGTTAAGTACACTTTTTCAAACAGGAACATTAAAAAGATTTAAACAAACAAAAAAAACAAAAAGATAAAATAAATAAATAATAGAATTAAATTACAAAGAAACAAACTAATAAATATTCTCAGGAAGGGGGATGTGTTATAAGTAGTAATCGTGGATCATTACTGATCCTTGTTATATCCGGGTATCATGAGTTGTGTGCCTTTTTTTATTGTTATTGTATTCTTTACTTGGTAATAAATGGTTAAACCCAACAGATGTGTTCCTATGTCATGAATGTTTCTCACTCATAGGAACACGAATGACAAACCCAACTAAAAAGATAAAACAACACCCATACTTAAAATCAGAAACAGTTGAAATTTCTGGGACATATTATTAAGAAGGACAGCTTTGAAAATTTAATACTCATAGGATGTATTGAGGGAAGAAGTGGTAGAGCAAAATAGTCTGTAACTTACTTATCAATTTGTGTAAGTGGATAGCAGAGCAAGGACAAAGAAGTATGATAAAGAGTCAAATATTGCTTAAAGATATAAGGAACAGGAAGTTGTGGAGAGTCATGATTACCTGTATAATGAGTTTGTATGAATGGATAGCAGAGCAAGGACAAAGAAGTATGATAAGGAGTCAAATATTGCTTAAAGATATAAGGAACAGGAAGTTGTGGAGAGCCATGATCACCTGTATAATGAATTTGTATGAATGGATAGCAGAGCAAGGACAAAGAGCGATGATAAAGAATCAAATCTTCCTTAGAGATATAAGAAACAGGAAGTTGTGGAGAGTCATGATAGTCCACATCCTGAAGTGATACAACATATAAATGATGATGAGCAAAAAGAACTGTGTTGCTTATGTTATGTGCATATTTATATACAGTCTCCCACCTAAATATGGATCAGGATTCAATTTTCAGCAGTGAATAGACACCACAGATAGGAAATAATGAATAAACACTCAATGAAATTTAAACTCACGTCACTTTTTGGCTCATTAAATCCTGGTTAATGTCCAGATTCTCTAGAAGCTAAACTCTGAGACTTGATGACCTAAACCCCAAATATACTCTTTCAAACTATCATTCTTTTTAATCATTTCACCCCGAGTAAAGCAATAAAGATGAAAGGGGTTACTGAGTGTTAGAGAGTATGAGAAAAAATACTATTAAGGAGAGCAAACAATACAAGAAGAATTAAGAAGAGAGAAGATAATGATTGACATTACATCTAAATTTTTGAAGATCAAAGTTGATTGAGAAGCAGGAAGTTCTAGAGAGTTCCATAATGCGAAAAGTGTGATAGAAGAAACTTTTAGCATAGAACTTACAGTTACATCTTGTCATTTCATATGTAAAATGATGAGACCTTGTCACAAACATAGTACTGAACTTAAATTCGTAAAGTCTAGGTACCATAGAGGAAGGTTCATCAGAACAATTAGCATGAAAGTATTTATAGAAAAGGCATAGGGAAGCTACATTATGGCAGTGGAAAAGTAACTGAAGATGTGATGTCAGGCCATTGCAGATTCTTCTTTGGATTTTATGAAGAATCTCTAAATGTATATCAGGAGCACCAGGACATAAGTGGCAGCAATATTCAAAATGTGGATGAATGGTAGAGTTATAAGCATGTAAGATAGATTCTTGAAAGGAGAATTGTCATTCAATGATCATTATTAGTGCATAGGAATAATGAAAGATGCCTTCCAGAAACTAAGAAAAGTGTTAAAACTTAGGAGTATTCCATTAGAAACAAAGAAAGAGTCATATCTATATTCCTGTATGGTAAGTTGACAACAGATGAAGAAGTGACTTGAAACAACAGGCATGTGTTTCTACATAAGGATGCTGAGGATACTATTGACAGAACATGTGAGCAATTAGGAAGTTCTAAGGAAACTAGAAACTTGAAGGACACTCACTTAAAATCAGAAAGAAACAGTTGGAATTTCTGGGACACATTATGAGGAAAGAGGCCTTGGAAAATTTAATACTCACAGGTTGTATTGAGGGAAAGTGGAAATCAGCAGGTAACTTACCTAATGAGTTTGTGCAAATGGGTAGCAGAGCAAGTACAAGGAGGGAGGGTGAAGAATCAAATTTTGCTTAGAGCTACATGAGAGAAGCTGTGAAGAGCCATGATCACCCATGTCCTGAAAGAACTCTGCATGTCCATGATGATGATTATTAAACATTATGGGAAAAATAGCTATTAACAGCAATAAAGGCACACAAGACACAGAAGTCATGGTGGAGAATTATAAAAAATTTATTGCAAAAAAACTTGTTACCCTAGGCATACACAACATTAGTGTATTGTTTGCTGAAAATATTAAATTTTAAGCAAATAAAAGAGATTGATGAAATAAGGAATAGGTGATTGCATTAATGTACATTATATAAATTAAAACATTTTATTTCTATTACAAACAACACAATATAAATCGAATTAACCTTGAGGGGCAGAAACATGCTTTCAAAATGGTTGTAAAAATAAACAGGTAAATTCCTGAACATATATAAACAAATGCAATATTATTCAATATTCTTAATTTATATAAAAAGGGTAAATACCCAAAAGGTTTCAAAGATATAAAATGGGATAATAAGAGAAACAATACTTTACTTTTAAAGGAGCCTCCCCATATCACTGTTGTATTTGAACAAAAGGTTTCTTGGGTCTTGAAGTTTAGCAGCTGGATGTGGCTGTAAATTTGGCATCTCTAGAATCACTGGTAATAAGGGGGGTTTGAATTTGGAGTTGCTCACTCTTCATGCAGAACCAGGAATTTGAGCTGGAATGGCAGTATGTTGTGAAGGTAGTAATATTAGGCTCTACTCATGAGTTTTTTGAGCCTCTTAAATAGGCCTTTCAGGGTCCTCATGACAAAAGATTTAACAGATTTCAACCTTAACTTGAGTATTTCCAGAAGATCTAGGTGTTGATTGGTGAAGAGAGTCATGATGTCATTAGCCCTCAGGCTGCCAGGATGAGTCACGTAGGTATGATGCCTAAAAATGTTGAAGAGTCAAGGTGGCTACTTGTTGCTAGGCCAAGAAAATCATAGAAGATTTGAGTCACCTATTCTGAACCTGGAAATTCCACAAGATTAATATAGTGTTTTGAAATTAATAAAAAATTTTTTTTCTAACATTTCTTGTTCTTATTTCTCTTCATTTTTAAAGATGCTTGTGAATATTTGAAAGATGCTTTTAAATATTACTTGCTGCTTACAACCCATTTTGCTACTATAAGAAAAGGAAAACTGAAAGAAAAATAAAATTTTCTGTCACATGTTCTTGGTTCAATCATGTAGTTGTGTGATACTGGAGTTTACCAAGAACATGTGAGAGAAAATTTTGGTATTTTTCTTTCAGTTTTCTTTTCCTTATAGTAGCAGCTATATATATATATATATATATATATATATATATATATATATATATGTGTATGTAGTAAACATTAAAATATTAAATTGTAGTTCATTCTACTAAAGAAGTTCCTCAAATCAATTGTCTTATTAATTAGAACTTAAGCAGAGTCCACCACAAATGTGTGTGTGTGTGTGTGACAGAAAGAGCTGTAGTAATCAAATGTTAAGAATGGACAGAGCAGCTAATTTTAACACACTGTCACGGTCATAAAACATTCACTAGCAATTACTTGTAAGACTAATTTACTAACTCTTGCTCAATGATAGGTGTGTCACCAAAAGATTTATAAAGAGTCAATTAAAAGACATTGTAGATTCTGCATTCATTGTACTGTCATAGTCTGATCACCGATTTATTTTGATATTGACTACTAATGCCCACTCTATTGAAAACTCTAAAATATGTCTGCTTCCCATTAAATGCTTCACAAACATGGTCTTGTATGAAACAAAAAAATTTAGCATGAATAATGCATAAGTTTATATGAGAGGTGTTACAAATCTTACCAATCAGACTAAAACGAAGTTGAAGTGATTGAAAACCATGGCTTCTAAAATATTCTCGGCATCAGTCATTTTCATATTGCTGTAACAGCTTCCCTGTGCCTTTTCTATAAATACTTTCATGGTAATTGTTCTGATGAGCATTTCCTCTTTGGAACCTCAACTTAAAACTTAAATGCAGTACTAGATTGGCAACTAGGTCTCATCATTTTACAGTTGAATTTGATAGATGTAATCATAAATTCTATGCTAACAGTTTCTTCTTTTGCACTTCTTGGAACTCTCTTCTGGGTTATTACTTTCCTGTCAACTGTAATGTTCAAAAATTTAAATTCAACATCAATTGTCATGTCTCCTTGGATCCTGTTCTTTTATTGCCCTCTCTCTCCTCAATAACATTTTCTCAGTTTCATTAACTCTCAATAACTTGCATGTTAGGGGCTTTATTGCCTTGCTTGGATGAAATGATTTAAAAAATATTGTATACAGACATAAATACTATAACTCTAGATTTATAAAAAAGGTGGCAAAGTTTAACATTTATAGCTGAAAAAAATAGTTTGTCAAGATGTTTTCCCCTTGACACAGGTATTACTATATACTTCTTTGGAAACTGTTATTGTTTTAAAAAGCTGCCAAAGGTGGAAAATAATTTGTCACGCACAAGAACACAGAGACACCTCTATCGAGACTGGAAAGTGAGGAATGGTCAGATCCTTCCCAAATATGACAGCAGTACTCCATTCTTGGCCTGATCTGGCTCTTGTAAATGATAGCACAATGAGCGATACAGGGAACAGACCATTTTTCCAACGTCTCTAGCTACGGATCTGCATGAGTGCCAATGAGACAGAATTATAGCTAAATGTTAATTATTTCTTGATAATAAAATTCTACAATAACACTACATAAAGAATTTCAGGAAAATCAGCATTATTACAAAGCTGAAAACATGAAAAAAATGGTTTTTTATTCTGGTTGGTTAATAATAAAAACAATCATAGTAAAATATCATATACTAATATTAAATATCATTTTTAAAATAGAGTCATTATGTCTTAATGCTCATTTCTCAAAATGTATTTATAAAATATAGGTGGATCAATACCTTTTAGTAATAAGAACCTCTTTATATATATATACATATATATATATATATATATATATATATATATATATATATATATATATATATATATATGAGTTCAGTTCGCAAAAAATCTCTTTGAAAAATAATGAATCTTTCCAAATAATAGACAAAGTGTTATTGTAAATTTGAAATCAACAAGACGTGTGTACAGAGAAAGAATTTATTTAGCAACCTCCGAAAACCACATGGGGATAACTAATAATGGCTACCCCCGCATTTCCACTTTATTTATTTATTTCTCCATGCACACAATTATATTTATACAACTTCCTAATGATATAAAAACTTTAAGTCTATATTTCTGAGATGAGGTTTTGTAATTGTTTACACTATTTACATTGTTCAAATTGTTGTCCTCATCTTCGTTGACATATTCACAGTCTATATTTCTGAGATGAGGTCTTGTAACTATTTACACTATTTACATTGTTCAGGCTGTTGTCCTCATCTTTATTGCCATATTCACAGTCTATATATCTGAGATGAGGTATTGTAATTGTTTATACTATTTACATTGTTCAGATTGTTGTCCTCATCTTCGTTGACATATTTACAATGTTTTGGCTGAGGTGATAAATTAATTTTGTCCATTTCATGATGCTGTGGTCATTGTAATATACCCAGAGACAAAATACGACATTTGCATGACTAGCTGATGACATTAAAGGGTTCAGTTTGAAATTCTAATCACCTCAAGATGGCCAGAGCGTACAACAGCTGAAACATTGTGAATATAGCAATGAAGGTGAGGACAACAGTCCAAACCATGTAAATAGTGTAAATAAACTGTAAGTGATTAGTCATTTTGAATCACTGAAATTGTCACACCATCAGAATCACAATTACCAATATCAAAGTATATTTAAAATAAGAAGCATTCTACAATATGCATTTATTTTTTTAATGATCAGAAAAATTCCTTTTAGGCTCTGAGGAAAAAACTTAAAATAATCTGTTATAACTTCTACATCTCATTTTCCCATTGTAGATGGCTGTGAAAGCTTTCTGATTGGATGGTTGAACTATGACTTTGTTTGCCTGGTGATTTTTATTATCTGTCTATTTTTAGAGATTGTGAAAAAATTTTTGTCTTGTTATTTATTTTCATTTATTTATTTATTCATTCCACAATTCTTTTTATACAACTTTATAATGGTTTAAAAACTGTAAATGATTTGTCATTTTGAATCACCAAAATTGTCACAACATTAGAATTACAATTACCAGTATCAAAGTATATTTAAGACAAGCAGTATTGTAAGATATGCACTCATTTTTTTTAATGATCAAAAAAATTCTTTTTGGCAGTTCTGAGAAAAAAAAAATTAAATAATCTATTATAACTACTACTTACCATTTCCTCATTGTAGATAACAATAAATGTCTTAAAATATTTTTCTTTTCTTGCTTTTCTTAACTGTAGTGCATATCTTTATACTTCAGTTGAAACAAATATATAAATTTTATGTAAGCATGTTCAAATCAAGTAAACAACCAGAGTTAAATTAAGTATTAATATCATTATCACAACAGGAAAACTTTAAGCCTGTCTTTATCTATATCAAATTTACATTTTTTGAGACAATTTTTTTTCCTCTCTAGAATCTATCTTACATATCTATAAACAGCCACTCTTCCAGATCCTTTTGTACTAATGCAGGTACCCCCAAAGCTCTATTGTTAGACCTAATTTGTTTTTAATTTTCATTAATAACCTTCCTAATGACATCTTCTCTCAACTTGGTATCATTTACTCCTGTCTCAATAGTAAACGGCAGCTGATGTCAAAACTGACCTTCAGTTTGTTGTTAACTGGGGCAAGGAATGGCTTGTTAATTTTAACACCTCCAAAATTAAATTGCTCTCTGTTAATCATTTGAGAAACCCCTTTCTGACTCATTGCACTTTCTTGGGCTAATGTTCTCAGCTGACATGAAGTGGAAAGTTTATATTGAATCCATTACTAGGTCAGCTGCTAAGAATGATGGTTCAATGTGTCTTGCTAGACATTGTTCCTTCCCAGAATCTATCTGAAATAATTATAACTCTACCATTCATCCATGCTTAGAATATTGCTACCACATATGGTCTGGTGCTTCTGTTATTTATCTAGAGCTCTTTGATAAAATCCAAAGAAGAATCAGTAATATTATTAACAACAGGTACAATGTCTGAAATGTCAGTGTTACAACCAAGATCTGTATACTTGTTTGAATGGAGATACATATGATAATGATAATTCTTTATCCCAAGAATTCCAAAATAAATAATAAATTCTCAATATTTATTCAGAATAATTTAATTCTGCATAAGATCAAATGGAGAGAAATTTTAGATCTAATTTGAAGCAGAGTATAACATATATATATATATATATATATATATATATATATATATATATATATATATATAAAGACAAGAGGAAAAACTATTCTTAGCTGACGAGTTTCATCCTCAGAGGATGAGATACATTGGCTAAGAATAAGTTTCTTTTTTTTTCTTTTTATTCATTGCATCTCTTCTACAGATACACTCTCTCTGAGAATATTTACACACACACACACACACACACACACAGTAATGGCATCCGAAATTTCCACGAACCAGTTCTATAAAGGCAGATAATCTTTAGGAACTTATTCTGCTTATTTTCTTTTTATTCTGAGAATGGAAACAATTCACTTTATAGTATCAATAAGAAATAAACTATTTTGCTAATTTAATAGAAAACATTTATTTATTAAGATATTTCCAGATTGAAATTCTGTCCTCATCATATTTCTGTTCAGAAGTCTGATGCTTTTTGACTCATGATGACTCTTTGTGTCATCAGCTGTGTTATGGTTTCATAGCTACATTCAAAATGAATCACTGCAGTCCCAAAGATCCAATGGAAGACCTATCAAATTTATAACTAGAAGATTTTAACTTCAAACTGGTAAGAGGCATGTGTCTATTAGAGTTTCACTAGCCACACACACAAGCATAACGTAACTAACATTTTACCTAGGACATCGGCTATTAATATATAAGATTATTTAAGATAATCCAACAACCTGTTCACTAAGTTTTTATAATGCTAAGAATCAGTTTATGCAAACCAGTGTGAACCAGTAGGATACCACCACCACCGTATATATAGATATATATATATATAAATATATATATATATATATTTAATTAATTCATCAAGTCTGATAGAAACCTCAACAGAATGCAGAAAGCACTGGACGGCCTGGGGGCACAGTCCTATGGTTACAGAGAACTCAGTAGAGTTCCATCACAGAATATGTGAGCAAGCGGCGCTATATTGAGTTTGATTTGCAATCTCTTCATCAGCGAGGCCCAGTTGGTATGATGTTTGCTTGACAACCTAACTGTCAGGGTTTCAATTCTCAGTAGTGGATGCGCACTGCTGATGAGTCCCAAATATAGGACAAAACGGCCGTCCAGTGCTTTCTGCATTCTGTTGAGGTTTCTATCAGGCTCGATGAATTAATTAAATATAATTATCAAATCCTCCTAATAATTACTATATATATATATATATATATATATATATATATATATATATATGTATATATATATACATAGGGAGAGAGGGAGAAAGAGAGATTTGATAGCATTTGTTCTTCGCTCTATACTTTTCTTATGTAAACTTTCTGTTGTTTCTCCCAGTATTTAATGGACCAAGAATACATTTTAAAAAATATCTGCTATGAATTTGCTTCCATTATCAGCATTTAGTATTTGATTGAAAATGTAGGCCAAATCACATATCCTAGATTTTATGATAGTCATACCGCTTTCAACTCCTCAGTTTATCCATCATTATCATCAGTCTCATGACCAAGTGTGGTCATAGGGTTGGTGCACAGTTTAGCACCTAACCAGTTCCCTCCATATATCTAGGTTGAAAGCTAGAGAGGTACTCATTCATGAGTAGTGTGTCTTTGGAAAGCACACCTGGTGGAGCCCATCCCACTCCAGGTCAAACTACAGCTGATGTTCTTCAACTTGAGGGCTCAACTTGGTAACAGTGTTCCCTCCATATATCTGGCTTGAAAGCTGAAGAAGTATTCATTCATGTGTAACATATCTTGGGCAAATAGACCTGGTGGAGCCCATCCCTCTTCAGGTCAAATCACTTGAATCTTGCCTTAGTCATACATGGCCAGAGCAAATGGAATTAATGGACACGTGGCCATTAATTCCATTTGTTCTGGCCATTGACTTCAGTCTAGGAGGAAGCAATGTTGTTTAATCACTGTACTGGCTGCATACATAGCTATGGAACCCAGTCTACTTCATTTTGCTAGATGGCTATTGACCCTAGGAAAGCCTCATTTTTAATCCTTCTGTGTGTCTATCCACCCTCGTTACCAGGAAAACCTGGTGAGGGAACAAGTTTAGTCATCAATGATCCAGCCATGCAGCAAGTAGTATTGGGTTAGTTGGTACCAGTAACACTCATAGAGTGACCTGACATTATATTATTATGTCAGTATATTAGTTAAATATAATCTTTTGTAAAACACTGCCTTGTACCAGCCAATTAAACCAAATACATATATACATACATACCAATGTTTTTTTTCTTTATTTGTCCAATCAAAATACTCCCTTACTTCTTGATAAACAGTTTTTATCATATTTTGTGCTTAGTGAATTTTTATTAATAAAATTGTAGTTAAAGGAATAATTATAAGTAATGAAAGTTTTCTTTTTCTTCACAGCAGATTTCATGGTCATCTGCTAATAACTGTGAGTGATATTTGAATTACATATGCACAAAAAACTGAACAAAGTTGAATAAAACTTTATATAGAGCCAAATGAAGCCATTACGGGGTTGTTTATTTCTCCACTTCTAATTGACACTAAAATATTTTAACAGATTTTAATTGAGGAATAATAATCATGCATCATTCAAACACAAACATAGTCACATTTTTTTGAGAATATGGAATTATGGTTTTCTACCATTTTTGTTTAGATAAATCAAAAAATTACTTCAGTTGTTTTGTGAAAATATCCTAAATAAAAAACAAGAAAATGTTCTAAATAAAAAAGAAGAAAATATCCTAAATAAAAAACAAGAAAATGTTCTAAATAAAAAAGAAGAATATGTTCTAAATAAAAAAACAAGAAAATATCCTAAATAAAAAACAAGAAAATGTTCTAAATAAAAAACAAGAAAATATCCTAAATAAAAAAGAAGAAAATGTTCTAAGTAAAAAAGAAGAAAATGTTCTAGATAAAAAACAAGAAATTGTTCTAAATAAAAAAGAAGAAAATATCCTAAATAAAAAAAGAATATGTTCTAAATAAAAACAAGAAAATTTTCTAAATAAAAAATAAGAAAATATCCTAAAACAAAAAAAAACAAGAAAATGTTCTAAATAAAAAAAAGAAAATGTTCTACATAAAAAACAAGAAAATGTTCTAAATAAAAAAGAAGAAAATGTTCTAAATAAAAAAGAAGAAAATGTTCTACATAAAGTGCCTTCAATGGAGATTGAACTCAGAAGTAGATATTTACCTTTTATTTTTTAATAGTTTCTGTAATTTCTATCTTTTTAAATTCCATGTCCTTTCTAGACATAGGTGATTATGACTTACCATATATTCCTTTTTCTTTATTATCTGTGAATTCTCATGATTTCTTAGGAAAGACAGTGGAGAGTTTTTCTATTGCCTTCTCTACAATTTTGAATTCAGAATTGTCCTTCTCTTAGACTGGCTGCCACTCATGGATTTTTAATCATTTCACCCCAAGAAAGGAGATAAATCCACTAAGATACAAGTGGTTAGTGAGTGTGAAAGAATATGAGAAAAAGAAAACATTATTAAGAAGAGAGAACAATAAAAGTACAAGAATTAAGAATACAGAAGATAATGATTGACATTGCATTTGAGTGGGAAGCAAAAAGCCAGAAGAGAGTTGCACAAGCAGGTCCCACCATTTTACTTTTGAAGTAGCTAGATGTACCTGTATGTTCTATTCTAATAGTTTCTTTTTCGTGCTTCTCACCTGTGGAATGCTTTCTGTTTCTTGCTCCCCCCCCACAGACACACACCTACAAACTTTAAAAATTTAAATGAAACAACAATTGCTATTTTCTGTTTTCCTGTTCTTATATTGTTTTTTCTCCTCATTAAAGTTTTCACATTCTCTTTCACTTCTAGTAACACCTTGCATCTTAGTGGCATTATCCCCTTGCTTGGGGTAAAGAGAAAAAAAAATATGAATTGTATCGTTCTTGTGCAACAGAGTTTGTAGTTTGTGGTATGTTGGAACAGAGAGAGAAAGTGTAATCCACCTTCTTCATTGTAGAAGGCAGTTGTCCTCATTAGTTTTTTGGTAGTTAGAAGAGTGAATCAGTTTGTCCCTCTTTGTGGCAAAAGGGTAGAGAGAACTGACCTCAAAGTCCTTTTTTTCCTAGGTTGGTAAGTGATTGGGAAGTACTGTGAATGCAAGTAGGATTGTCCTTCACTTTGGTACAGGGTCTTTGATCTTTTGTTTTGTTTATCTAAGTATTTTGTTTCAGGAATGAAGTCAGCAGATTGACCTGTCCTTAAGAATGCTGGTGTTAATTTTAATGAGGTGCTATGTAGATGATAACCAGATATTACTTTTCAGGGGTTGTACAAAATATATTTAATTAATTCTATTTATTAAACTTTGCCTACTATTACATTCTTTTTAAATCATTAAATGTAAAAAGCCTACAAATACAAAACAAAAGAAATGTAAAAAAATCAAAATGAATTAGCAGCCTGATCTCTCCTATTTACTAAAGAGATATTCTGTTGTTATGGTAACATGAGGAATGTTTGCTTATTAGTATCAAGTAATGTCTTCTGTTACCATAACAGCAGAGCTTTTCATTACTAAAACGCAGAAGATCATATTGCATCACGGACAAATATATAAAGTCACCTTACAGTTTACTCTAGAGAATAGAATAGAATGAATAAAAACTGCAACTACAGTTCTAAGAAGTAGAATATGCTTTTTATTTAAAATAGTTAATTAAATTGTTTCTTAATTTTGATGACAGACAAGTGTCCATAGTCCTAACATTCTTCTGTTAAAAATACAGGAAATAAAACCGTAGGGACAGGTTTAGCTGGAACTGATATCAGATTTCAATTTCAATAAATCAAATAAAAAAGAGGAAAATTTTCTAAATAAAAAACAAGGAAATGTTCTAAATAAAAAAGAAAATGTTCTAAATAAAAAAGAAGAAAATATCCTAAATAAAAAACAAGAAAATGTTCTAAATAAAAAACAAGAAAATGTTCTAAATAAAAAAGAAGAAAATATCCTAAATAAAAAAAACTAGAAAATGTTCTAAATGAAAAACAAGAAAATGCCCTAATTGAAAAAGAAAAAAATGTTGTAAATAAAAAACAAGAAAATGTTCTAAATAAAAAACAAGAAATTGGTCTAAAAAAAAAGAAGAAAATATCCTAAATAAAAAACAAGAAAGTGTTCTAAATAAAAAACAAGAAAATGTTCTAAATAAAAAACAAGAAAATGTTCTAAATAAAAAAGAAGAAAATATCCTAAATAAAAAAGAAGAAAATTTTCTAAATAAAAAACAAGAAAATTTTCTAAATAACAAAGAAGAAAATGTTCTAAATAAAAAAAAAATATATCTCCTAAATCAAAAACAAGAAAATGTTCCAAAAACAAAAGAAGAAAATATCCTAAATAAAAACCAAGAATAATGTGGATTTTTTAAATTTCAAAGTGTAAATAATTTTTTCTTTTAATCCCATATACTTAAATGTTAAATACTTGTAGCAAATTACAAGCATGCATTGCAGATTTTTTATGGATCATACTTGAAATTACTGAAAAATGAAAATATTACAATATATTAGTAGTAGTATGCTAAATATTACATTTATACTACAGTGGTAAGCTAATTCTAATAATCTGTTCTAGGAAGTTATCTCATATCTAAATTTGAATTGGAAAGGAAAATGTTTTGTTGTGTTCTTGGAAGATTGTGATGCTATGGAAGAATCATTTTGGAATTATTTGTCTATAGATTTCTAATTCACTTAATATTTGAAAAATATGTTCATATAAAATTGTTCCTAAGAAAATATAAGATTTTAAATATCTGTATCAAGATTATAAATTTTGTTAGTTAAAGATTATCACTGAAATTTTAAGATGAGGTGATTTCATTTATAATAAAAGGATTCTTTGGAACTTATATCCTCATCAGCCCATTTAAGATTTCTCTGTTGATGTAGAGATTTGAAGCAATTTCCATCCAACTTATAGATGAAAATATATGTGAATAACAAAAATGTGAGAATGACTAAGAATAAAGCACGGCTTGTTTTAGTGAAAGAATCTGTTTTAATCAATAGATGAAAAAAAAAACAGCTGCATTTCTGGCCCTGATAACACTGAATAAAAACCAAATTTAAATTCAACATGTTTTCAGTTATGTGCCATGTGTGATACATGCTTAGGTGATCATGTATCTTTCGATACACAACTGACGAGGCAGATTTTTTCCCAACAGTAGGTTGCTATTTCTTTCTGCAGTAGACCATTTGCCATCCAAGGCTATAGAACCCGGTCTCTCCTGCTATTTGCCCATAGCTGTAGGGAGAAGAAAAGGATTCAGACCTTTTACAAGTGTATTAGCATGTAAGTGAATGTAATGGATTAGACTGGAATCTGAACTCGGCTCTACAATTCCTCAATCTGAGCCATTATCCATTACTCCACCATGCCTCCAATGTCAGTTATGTGCCATGCGTGATAAACGTTTAGGTGATCATGTATCTTCCAATACATGACTGATGAACCAGATTTTTTTTCCTACAGTAGATTGCCATTTCATTCTGCAGTAGACCAGTTGCCATCCAAGGCTATAGAACCCAATCTGTCCTGTTATTTACCTATAGCTGGTGGGAGAAAAAGCAGATTCATACCTTTCCGAAGGGTATTAGCATGTAAATGAATGAACAGGTTTTAGAGAGGTCAAAAGAAATCTGAAAGAAGCAAAATGTATCAAGTATAAAAATTGCATAAACTACTTTTTCATCATTAAAGAACTTGTCAGTTTCAGTAAACACCAATTAAGTACCTCTGAAGAATAGGTTTTTTAAACAAAAGTTTCATCAGCAATTTCTGTCTGAATTCCTGGGATAAGGAGTTATCATTATTTGCACTATGTATATTTAGACAATTGTCCTCATCTTTCTTGTTATTATCATCTGATTGCCTCCTGTTTGAATTCCTGGGATAAGGAGTTATCATTATTTGCACTATTTACATTTGGACTATTGTCCTCATCTTTCTTGTTATTATCATCAGATTGCCTCCTGTTTGAATTTCTGGGATGAGGAGTTATCATTATTTGCACTATTTACATTTGGACTATTTTCCTCATCTTTCTTGTTATTATCATCTGATTGCCTCCTCTTTGAATTTCTGGGATGAGGAATTATCATTATTTGCACTATTTATATTTGGACTATTGTCCTGATCTTTCTTCTTATTATCATCTGATTGCCTCCTGTTTGAATTTCTGGGATGAGGAGTTATCATTATTTATACTATTTACATTTGGACTATTGTCCTCATCTCATCTCCATCTCATTATCCATCTTAGCTTGTTTGTCTTTGGCTTGGGAATCTTTATGGCAGTTTCGTCTTTTAGTGCTGTTAGTAAAGAACCTGCTTAATTGTATTTATACTAAATTCAAACTATTGACCTCATCTTTGTTGTTGTTATCACAATGTTTTTAGCTAGTGATAAACTTTGTATATTAAGGAAAATTTCAAAAATTTTTTTAGCAACTATTTTACATGAACAAATTTTTCAAATATTAAATGAATTACAAATCTATAGAAAAATGAAGTTGTTTTTCTGCTGCCAGAACACGAACGTGGAGGGATGGAACAAACAGCAGCTCCGGAGACAAACAAAACAAAGCAAATAAAACAAAGATACATCAATGGCAGTGGCAACAAAAAGTTCCACACAAGTGCAAACAAACGTCAAGTGTAACCAGGACACAGAAAGTGACAACAAACAAAAAACAGAAATCAGAATCACGACATTCTTTACAATAGTAACACTGCTGGTGACTCACTGCCTAAACAGAAAATTTGTCTGTTTATATTGAGCCCAGAAACATTGATCATCTCGCTATGCATGACACAAATCATTTGCATAAACAAATTCTAGGCACTGCTCAGCCCACCGTTGCAAACATATTTTTTGCCAATGGAGGTGCACAGGTTCCTGCTGGCCATCCTCTTCTGCATATGCAGCACACTAAGCATTGTCTTTTTGATGGATGGGGACAGGCAGCCTCATTGAAGGTTGCCAACAGTTTACCCTGCCTTTCACTTCTGCTACAAAAAACTATTCCAAAATTATTCATCATTAGATGTATATTGATATGGGTAATCTACAAGGAATTTCTATGGAAAATTAGCCTAGTGCAATGATTCCTAACATGGGATGCATGCCCCATCGATGGGGCATAGCAATATTTTGGTGAGTCATGCATAGGATGTACACCCTTTGTCTTACTATACTGTTATGGGACCTACCTTTATGGACTAAATGGACTCGTCCTATTACTATATATACTGGAAGATTATGCCTCTAAAGAGAGCTCTTTACAGTTGACGAGTTGACTACTGTACTTTGCCGTCAGTTGGACATGCAACATTTTGTATTTGTTCTTTTTGTTAATATTATGTTTTCACTAAATTGCTGAGTTTGAGTTTTCTTTTGGACCTATTCTGGGTCCACAACATATACCAACAAAATAAGGGGGTAATTCAAGAATGAGTTATTAACAGTAATTTGTTTTCTGGTGGGTTTGAGTGAGAGTGTTAATGTTAATGCGTGTTAATGCATACGATGTATATACAGTATGCATACATAAAAATATTTTGTGTGTATGTATATATGTGTGTAACTGGCATACATGTAAGAATTAAATATTACATAGGGGCACCAGAATTTTAGAAATACTAAAGTAGGGCATAGCCTCAAATCAGTTGGGAACTACTGGCCTAGTGGCTTTAAGCATTTTTTTTTAAGCATTATGCCCTGAGCAAGGCGGGAAGCCACTAGGATGCAGAGGGTTGCAGAAGATTTGGAGCTGGAGCAGATAGGAGTGATAGAAGAAAGGATGAGGAGAAGGATAGTGGATAGATCAAGGTAAATGGAGATTTGTCCTCATCTTTGTTATTCTTATGGTTGTTGTGTCTTCTGACCATCATCAAGTGTATATTGATCAGGTTACTAGAAATTGAATTCCAAACTGAACCCTGTTCTCATTCCACCGCTCATGTCCCGGGATATTTTTCCTAGTTCTTATTTTTAGTACTGCTCGTTTATTGCTCGCACTGTTTCCACTGAGTTCAAGTACACACTGTTCGGCCCAGGAATTGAACTCACAATTACTATGTCACTAAATTCACAAACCAGTGATTTAATCTACTAGGTTATTGTCTTCAGTGGAGCAGTCAAACAACTATAAAACTGGACACTTCCTGTCTTTCCTCTCTTATTGTTCTTTTCTTTCTGGCATAACAGAGAAGTGATAACATCACCTGCTTTTTTCCAAGGCACAGGAATATTTTTCCGCTAAACTTTTACACACCCACACACACACACACACACACACACATGTGTATTATAAAAAAATTTAATTACACAAAGACCACACTTGTCTTTTGTGCAAAATATTAAAATTTTAAATTCCTACCAAATGTAAGTTCTTGTGCCAAAACAGAAACCTAGTTAGTAGGAATAGAAAGACAAAAGAGAATTTATGCATCTTTTTTCCTTGAGGTCAAAATAGGCACAAATAACAAAACAAAACTCAACCACTGTGTAAAATTTTCATGGAAAAAGCATTTATTGTGCAAGCAAAGGCAAAAAAGGTACAAATACAAAATTTACACAAAAATTTCCTTTTGTGTGCCTATTAAATTAGGATAACTACTTCTGATAAAAAGGATTACCATTGAAAAATGGGGAATAAAAAGGGTTGCTTCTTAGGAAAAGACAAGGATTCAATGACAAAAAAAAAAAACAATCCAAGGAGGTAGAAAAGCAAAGGTGTAACCACTTTTCAGAAAAAAAAAAACTAAAATACCTGCATTTACTTGTCCCACAAGTACTTGGTTGTCCTATTAACAATTCCAAGTATTCATCCATTACACCAACCACACATCTATGCTTACAACAGCTGGTATTCCCAAGTGATCACCCATGTAGGTACTGACCAGGGTCAATGTTACTTAACTTCATATTTAAATGCAATGTCAATCGTTACCTTCCTTGTTTTACTTATATTCTTTCACACTCAGTAACCTCCTGCATGTTAGGTTCTTTATTGCCTTGCTTGAGCAAAATAATGTATATATATTGTAGTGACTACTATTATGTTTGCCACGCCTACATTTTTCTCAACTGTGATTGGTTAAATAATAAATACTGTTTACCACAGGACAATTTACTGATCGCAGTCACCACACTGAATTTTTCCTGCCGTGAATTTCACAAACATGCTTTTGTTAAAAAATCACCAATTGGTTAATTTTTCATCCAATTATATATTTTCTGTGTTCGTTCAAATTTCTCCCGCCTTTGTTCCTGGATCCTACCAGTAGTTATAAAAGCAATGTTTTGTTCCAAAAATAGACAGTAGAATTCAGCAACTCACATGCGTCTACACAGAACTTGAATTAAATTTCATCATCAGTTCTCTGTGAACAAGCCAAGTTACAAAACAACACTGTTAGTTATACAAATAACACACAACTGAATTAACTGTATGTTCTTCTGAATGCAACATTCTATTTCAACATAGAACTTTGAACATTCTATTCAAGAAACATCCTTAATTACATTTTATCTTATTCAAGCTAACAGATAAAGAGAAACTACTTTTTTCTCCTTAATATTCACACATTACAAAAATTGTTTTGTATTTGTTGATTTTAATATATATTTTATCATTGAAACAAAAATCGGTTTTTCATTGTTTTTCCTTGATTCAATAATGTATAAATGTTAAATGCTCTTCAACATGCAGCCACATTAATCTTTTCAACATAAGCAGCATTTACAATATTATAAAAATTTTATTTCCTACTAAATCTAAGTTCTTGTGCCTGTAACAAAAAACCTAATTAGTAGGAATAGCAAGCCATAATAGGCACAAAATAACAAAACAAGACTCAACCACTGTATAAAATTTTAAAGGAAAAGCATTTATTACACAAGTATAAAAAGGTACAAATACAAAGTTTGCACAAAAATTTCCTTTTGTGCACCTATTTAGGCAGGATAACAATTTCTGATAAAAAGAATTACCATTGAAAAATGGAAACAAAGGATTACTGTTTAGGAAAAGACAAGGATTCAATTACAAAAGGAGAAAACAATTCAAGAAAGCAGTAGTAAAACAAAGATGTAACCACATCTCAGAAAAAAAAAACACCTACTTTTACTTGCCCCAGGAGTGTCTCTGGGACATATAGTCATTTTTAAAAAGTCCCTTTTAAATTCAAACTGTTTCTACTTGGGATAATTTCTTTGAATTCTTTTCATTCTTTGTTGTCCAACTACAGGAGAATTTTTTACTTGAACTTGAAAAATTCTTTAGTCTTCCTGCAGCTGGCTTGTAACCTTGTACCTTCTTGATGTCAAATGGTGTGTCTTGTCCCCTTGCTGTCAAAAAGTCTTCTCACCTCATCCACTGACCTGTGTTCTATATATTTGAAAACATAGGCTCACAGAAGACTCCATCCAAGTTTTAACAAGGCTTGATACCAGAGGCTGCAAAATATGAAAAAACAATTTTTCATAAACTTGAAATGGATCCTTAACAATTTTGGTAGGTTTTAACTACTGAGCCTAAAAAGATATACATGTGTAACAATTTTTTACACAAACTGTCTGTGCTTCATAAAAATACACTTCTCTCAAAAGAACGTGTACTAAAAAATCAACCAAGACAATTAAACATTTATTCCAGATTAATATTTTTAAAGTAGTAAAAATAAAAATTTTATAGTATCAACTGTGTCAGAAAACGGGAGGGAAAAAAAACAAAAAACTCCTTCTTGCGAAACAAAAAACGAACGCCTTCTTGTGAACCTAAAACAAATGCCTTCTCTTCCGAACGAACACTTTATGACAGCAAACGACACCTACAACTGCTGCCGACCAACGAACGGCCGACCGCAACGGCTTTTGTCACTCAAACAAAGACACCAAACGACTCATGCGTCTTCTTCTTGTAGTCCTCGGTCGAGTCCATTATGGTACTCCAAGGTGTGCCTGGCAAAAACACACACATGTAGTTCGAGGACGCTTCTGCGCATGCTCGTTACATCAACCACACAATTCCTAACTGTTAATATTTTATTTCTTTAGGTTGTGTATTTTCTCTCCTTTGTTACTCAGTTATATTAAAGCAAAAATATAAAATATCGCCTTGTTGAAATTGTCTTCCATTTCCTTAAACCATCATTTCCATGTGAAAAATATTGTTGCCACTGATTTTAACTAAAAGTAGTGTCTGCAACAAATGTTACATTTTCATGTTCATAAAAATATGGGAACCAACTGCAATATTTATCATTTACAAGAAATAGCAAGAAAAGATTTAAATACTATTTATTTTATTCTATTAGCTTGCTTATTCACAATTTTATTTAATATATGTGTTACCTCCACATAGTTTTGCCAAGAAATCAGTAGAGGGCACTCACTGTCAAGAAGATATTAAAACTTAACACTTCCTGTTTTTTCTCTCTTATTTCTACCCATCAGCATCAGGTCGATTGTCTGATGGAGTTCAGAATTCGTTTGCACCTGGTTTCTTAGGCAGTGCTATGAAAATAGATCTGCAGTATATCACCACTGTTGTAGATTTCATTTATTATTTCTGTTACCTTGTCTATACCAAAATCATCTAAGGCTGACAGCATCTCTATTACAATTCTGCCTGCCATGCTGCTTGTTGCTGCTCAATTTGACCAGTTCAGCTTCTGCTTCGGTTTTTAATATTTCAGTATTTCTTTGTATTTCTGGTATTATCCAACTCAAAAGGTGCATTCCAAATACTATGCAGACATTATTGAAAATCTTCATTCTTTTCCCTATTAGTATGTACATATTAACATGGATTATTTTTGTAGTGGCAAAAAACATGAGAGCTAGTTGAAAGAAAACCCAGTGTGACCTTTCAGTTGTGCGGACTGATGCACATTGTGGGTTGTGCCACCTTGGGGAGTTTGAAAGTTAACATTTTGAGTCTACCAATCTATAGCCCTAATCCCCACTAAAACTCTGAAATTATCCCCTAGAGAAGAATTACCCACTGAATAAGAACCCCTGATCTAGGAGCAGTGCCACAATAGAACAAATTGGAGTATTAAAATAATCTAGAAAGCTTAATTTAAGAAAATAAATACTTCAAAGTGAAGAAGACACTGAGTCTAAAAATATAAAAGTAGTGTTGTTGTACAGTTTCTAGTTTAACTAAAAGTAGTAGAAAATAAAATTTACTCATGTAAATGATGACCCATCATTATCAGTAGAGATGAAAGGAAATGAAATAAATTTCAACAAGATATTTTCATGTGGTAGAAGTAACATCAGCATTGGACTTGTTCCCAACATGGCAATAACTTCACCTGAATGACTGAACTCTCTCTCTCTCTCTCTCACACACACACACACACACACACACACACACACACACACACACACACACACACACACACACACAAATTCCTAATTGCTAACTTTTAATGTTCTTTTTCTTTTCATTTATATTTACATTAAATTTAATTGTAAATAAATTATTTCTCTTTAATTTCTTGTGAACCTAATAACACCACTAATTTTTGTTTTATTTTTATTTTTTATGTTGGAATACATTCCAATAAAAATAAGTTAACATCAAACTTTACTTTCTGGATAAACTGGTACATGTGGTTAAATAAAAGCATAACTTGGCATCGGGACTTGCTCCCATATAACTATTAACTGATTAACAAAGGAAAGAAAATGCACTGGTATGCATGTAAATATAGTTGAAAAGAAAGAAGATAGTAAAAGTTAGCAATTAGGTTTGTGTGTGTGTGTGTGTGTGTGTGTGTGTGAGAGAGAGAGAGAGAGAGAAAGAGAAAGAGAAATAGAGATAGAGAAACTGGGAGAGAGTTCAGTCACTTAGGGCAAAAGATATTGCCATGCTAAAAGGAAAAGAGAGAAAAGAAAGAAAACAATGCCACCTAACACCGTTGTCCTGGGTATGGCAATAAACTCTATCCAACAGAAAGCCTCTGATCAGGAGGTTTTGAAAAGTGTGTAACCACCTCTTAATTGCTGTTGTTCCTAGGTCCACCCTGACCCAGGGTGGTAGCACTTGTTAGGGTCTCAGCAATGGGCAAATAGTTAACCCCCAAACTGGGGTCAAAACACTATGAAAGTATAAAAATAGATTTTTTAGTAAAAATATCAGTAATATATTTTTGAAAAAAAAAAATCATTACCAGCAATATATATGATTCTTGAGATAAATCCTATTTGCAAAAATATGTCAGTGAAACCTTATCCCCTACAAACTTATTTCTTACAAAAAATGCATATTCTATTCATATGGACCTGTCATAAAACTCTTGTCGCATTAAATAACACATTGAGGTTGATATGCTGTAAAACAAAATAAACTATAAACCAAATCTAGCACCATATTGGTGAATTTAGCAAAGCCATGTGGGAACAACTTGCAAGAGCTACCACAGATCCTAACTAGGAACAGAGAATTGGTTTGTTTATTTAACAACATATCAACTCCTTATGGATCATTTAATTCTGGAATTTTATTTCCTTGTGAGCTTTGGTATTTTCTTTTTCCAAAAATTCATTGCTGGTAATTTTTTGTAATGTATTTTTATAGTTTCATGTTTTGATCAAAGTTTGGGGGTTCATTCTTTGTCCATAGTTGGGGCCCTAACAGGTGCTACCACCACAGGTCAAGGTGTATCTGGGAACAACAGCAATTAAGAGATGGTTACACACTTTTCAAAACCTTCGAATTAGAAGCCTTGCTGCTAGATGTAGTTTATCATCATAGCCAGGACAAAAGATCAGAGAATGCTTAATTAATAAGTAGAGGCAGATTGTCCAACATCACAGTAGGCTACGAGAGAAGTATCTCTGACATCCTTAAACTCTTCTGTGGAGTATAATGCCACAGCCTCACCACACTAGGTGTTGAGATTTCCATGACAAATATGATTTATTATTTGAATTCATATAAAATTGTTCAACTTCAAAGAGATACAGAAGCTTTTATCATGTTGCTACAAAACAGCTCATTCAGCCTTCATCAACCACCAAATTCTTTGTAACTGCTACATTTGACCTCAACTGTAGACAGGTCTAAATTTGAAAACTTCCAGAGAACTTTCACTTTTCCCCTCTAAGAACATTTTGGATTTTATCAAATGGACATTATCTCTTTACCCAGCTTAATTTTCATTAGGCGTTCAAAAGGATATTTTAAATAAGCCATTATACCCTTCTTTCATTCCCAATTTAGATCTAATTGTAAATAAATTCTTTCTCTTCAATTTCACACTGAGTAAGAGTTGTTCTTTTCTTGTGCACCACTATTTTTTGGAGATGGGTATATTGGAATAAATTTCAGTATAAGTAAGTTAATGACAAACATTACTTTCTGGATGAGCTGATAACTTTTACATAGCATGGGTTGAAGACATTTGTAGATTGAAAGAGGTGACATTTGACAGATTCACCAAGATGTTGCTAGATGGTGCTGTTAAACAGCTAGAAACAGGACACTTCCTGTTGTTTTTCTCTTTACCTTCCAGCATGTGGTAGAAGTAACACCAGTAACACCCTGAATGACTGAACTCTTTCACACACACACACACACACACACACACACACACACACACACACACACACACACACACACACACACACACACACACACACACACACACACACACACACACACACACACACACACACACAATTCATAATTGCTAACTTTTAATGTTTTTTCTTGCGAACTTAATAACACCACTAAGTTTTCTTTCATTTTTTATTTTTGGGATATTAGAATAAATTCTAATAAAAGTAAGTTAATATCAAACTTTACTTTTGGGATAAGCTGATACACGTGGTTAAATAAAAGTGTCACCTAACACTGGGACTTACCTCCAACATGAATATAACTTCACCTGAAAGACTGAAGTGAGAAGATTTATTTAATCATTATTTATTATGTCTAGTTTCAAACCATGGCAAAATAACACACTTATTATGTGATTTTTAATAACTTCCACATCAAGTTGAGCAGATGACAAGAAAGAGACAATTGAATAGTTTAAAGACATTTTATAAACAACAATAACATATACATCAAAACATGAATTGAGAGAGTTGCTAAAAACATACTTTTAGTAGGTATAATCAAATAATTGGGTCAATTCTAACACATTTCAGAAATAGTTGGTTACACTTATCTGTCATTCAAAGAAAAGTCGTTTGTTTTGGGTGCCATCTGAAAGGTTCAAACACATATCTTCTCTTTAGATGCGCACTTTCTCGTTCACAAAAACTGGGTTTTACCATTAAAAGTAGATAATAGAATCTTCCAAAAGCAGCAGGAGCAAGGGGGGAGATAACCTAATTTCTCATATTAATCATTATTTATGTCAAGTTTCTAAACATGGCAAAATAGCACACTGAGAAGATTTACTTAATCATTACTCTGATTAATGTTTTTTACGGTATATCTAAGAAGTTTAAAATTTATTTTAGCATATTTTCTCTCCTTTGTCAATTCTTATATAAAAACAAATGAAAATAATGCCTTGTTGAAATTTATTCTATTTCCATCTACCACTAGTAACAATGTGTAAGTTTTGTTTGCCGTTGCTTTTAGTTAAACTAGAAGCAAATACCACAACAAAGGCAACAGTTCTCACTATCTCAAAAGTAAAAAGAAAAAGAATTAGCTATTTTCTATCACACTGAAAAGGTTTTTTTTTTTGACGAATTTGAAGATTTAGCTAATCAATATTCTGATTAATGTTTAATATGGTATATCTAAGAAATTTATTTTCTCAGTTCATAAAAATGATGGCTGTAAAATATGTTGTTAAGTCATTAGTATTAAGATGAAAGGAATCATCTAGTTTCAAAACATTGCAAAATAACTGGCTTAAGTGATCAGTTTTGTATTTTTTAAATCCGCAATACCCAAATCATTTTTGTTTCATTCCGTTGATTTGCCAGGACCAATTTCGATGATCAGTAAAATCGGAGTTGCTTCCCTTTAACCACACGTATTTATAAGTCTGATAAATAATTTTATGTTGGCATTGCACAGACTTTTATATTCACCAGGCGTCTCCACCAAGGCTGGATGTGACACAAGGTCGTTTTAAGTTGGGGAGCGCCATACGCATATATATGCATATGGGCCAAAGAAAAAAATTGTCTTTTGCCCAGCCCCTGTCACGTGAGCATTATTATTACAGCAACCCAACCTCTTTAGGGCAATGAGGAAGGGGCTACCACAGGGTTGGAATTCCCCGGGACTGATCAACTTCTCCCCTCTAAAATGAAGAGAATAACTCCGCTTACAGCACAGGCACAGTTTACAGTACAGAGGACTTTTATAACTAATTTTAAAAAAAGACACTATATATTATATAACATCTTTGTTTTTTAAATATTTTTTAGCTAATTTATTCTTTATAAATAATTTAATTAGAATAGACATTAAAAGCAGGGAACTTGTTTCTGTTTAAATTATTTTATGCCCCATACCAAGTGCAGTCAGTTATCTCATAATGTAACATACTGATTCTTCTTTAGTACCATTTCTCTGTGAGTGTTCCCTAATATGGATCCTGAATTTAATTGTTTCTTTAGCTTGCATTCTGATAAAATTTTAGCAAGTAAGTTTTTATAGGATGAAACTTAAAGCCCACTTTCTACTTTTTACCCAAAATTGCCAAAATAGGTTTGAGAACTAAAAATCAAACAAAAATCCTGTTAGTAGAATGATATATGATGAAAAAAGAAACAAAAAATTGCAGTCCATTCATGAAGGAGAATCTTTGAATTATTAATAATCAGCCCTCAATTTTGAAATATTGCTGAATGTGAAAGTTGAAACAGTACTGTTAATGGACAAAAAAACAAAAATGCTATTTTTATGTGTGTGTGTTTATATATATATATATATGTGTGTGTGTATATATATATATATATTGATATGTCCTGGAAAGTGATATATTTGTTCGAAGTAGCAAAGTGGTTGTTGAC
>CAHIKZ030000890.1:297500-432500 GCA_903632075.3 Acanthosepion pharaonis | reverse complement strand
TATTGTGAATTTCTTTCTTCGTTTAATGATAATGTTATCAAACTTATCAGATGTTACGAACAAATTTTACATAAAATAAATAGACAACACTTGTCTATATTATTTAATGAAACGTGTATAAATGAAAATATGCTGCCTAAATACACACTATATATATATATATATATATATATATATATATATATATATATATATACTTGCATACATACATACATGAAAATACACATACATACTTACACATATACAAATATAATACACAAAATATATATATGTGAGAATTCCTATGTGTGTAGGAGGTCTGAACAGACCTTAGTAAGAAAATCAATAGTATTTATTAGTAAGTTCTATTCTAACAGATTCTTTTCTCACCTGTGGAGATCACTACCAATTTCTTGCTTCCCTACCACCTACAATTTTAAAAATTTAAATGCAATGTCAATTGCTATCTTCTGTTTTCCTGAATCCTGTTCTTTTATTATCATTTCTTCTCACTAAAGTCTTCTCATTCTCTTCCACACCCAATAAACCTTTGCATCTTAGTGACTATTGATTTGCTTGGGGTGAAATGATTAAATACATACATATATATATATATATATAAATATATTGGAACCTATATCCCAATATTAAATAACCAATGATAAAAAAAAAGCCTTCATGGATACATCAAAATTTGAATTTATTATATTCATATTTAACAATTATTTGTTAGTGAAAAATTTTACATCATGTTGCATGAATTTGTAAAATAGCTGGGTGTGTGGGTGGTATAATAGATAATGGCATGGAATGGAAAATCAGAAAGCTGAGTTTGAGTTGCAGTTGAGTTTGTTACAGTCACTTACCCACAAATATACTTGGAAAGGGTATGAATCCATCTCTTCTTCCCCCAGGTATGGGTTAAATAGTAGAACTTGTATCTGAAAAAAATGATTATTTTCAAAACAATTATTAGTACAATATTCTCTCTCTCTCCTCTCTCTCAAAAATTCTTGCAATCTAAAATATAAATAGTGTATATAATCTAAAATATCTTTCAGCTTTAAATAATCCACAATGGGTTGATAAGCTGTAAAAAAATATAAATAGTGTAAATAATCTAAAATATCTTTCAGCTTTAAATAATCCACAAAGGGTTGATAAGCTGTAAAAAAATACAAATAGTGTAAATAATCTAAAATATCTTTCAGCTTTAAATAATCCACAAAGGGTTGATAAGCTGTAATAAACACATGAATCAATCAACAATGTGAAATATCTTTGTAGTTTTTATTTTATTTAGTCAGGTAAATTTCAAATTATACTGTACATTTTTAAAAGATTGTGTTAATTAATCAACTTATAGTTAACGTGTGTACATGCATTGTAGTGTTACTGATGCAGATTTTACCAATAAGTGCATTTATACATTGTGAGTTGGAATGAGAATGACTGTGGTTGTAATTTACCATGTTGTAGGGTTAATTACAAGTGGTTGACGGAGGAAGGTTATAAAATTACTGTGGATTTTACAAGTAAGTGAGTCTATATCTAGTGGTTGTCTGGAATGGGAATTAACTTGATAAGTTGACGTGAACAGCCTCAAAAGCCAAATTAGGTAATTCAGATTTTACTAGTATACTAGAAATACACTGGAGTCTGTTTTTTTCTTGTGGGCTTTTGGAGAAATATAAAATATTTAAGTAAAATAAAATGAATTGGAATTGTCTGGGTTTCAACTTGTGAATTAACAGGGTTGTAACTAGCAGGATTGAGTGAAACAAGGAGCATGCATCCCTCACCATTGAAACAATTGAGATAAACTAGCTGAGATGAAATAGGTTGGATTTTAACCAAAATTCAATAGAAGAATTTGTTATTTTTACATACTACCTACTACCTGCCTTGATTGTCTATTGCAGTCAACAATTTAGCTGACCTTGGGTATGTGTGATAAAAGGAGGACATTATAAAAATCATTCCTCTGATCCTGCTTCTATGCACATATACAAACCAACTTATAACCCAACAGCTGAAAGAAATGTATCCTTTATATATAGTGTCCCAACAGTTATAGGGGGAAAATATCAACAGGAATACAAACAGATGAGACAAAACATAGCAGAGTAGCTGACATCACCACCCTTCTTTGCATCCCTTTCAATATACAGCCATGAAGAATTTGGTCAGTTCAAAATATTTCCCCAGTCTAAGAGTTTTCATTTGCAATATAACAATTGAGTAAAAGTGTTAGGGACTAGATTTTGGAGACCAACTTTTTCTGTTCCCATGTCCACACTGACCCAGGGTGGTAGCACCTGTTAGGGTTCCAGCTATGGTCAATTAGTTAACACTTAAATTGGGGTTAAAATACAATGAAAGTGTAAAAATAGGTTTTAATAACAGAAATACATTTTTGTAAAATAAATTATTATCAGAAATACATTACCAGCAATACATTTTTGAAAAAAAAAAATAAAAGTATTAGCAGCAATAGATTTTTGATGGAAAAAATATTACCAGCAATAGATTTTTTGGAAAAAATATTACAAGCAATAAAAATTTTGTCGGCATTAGATAACCCATTGAGGTTGAGATGCTGTAAAACAAACCAAACCAAACCAAACCAAACCAAACCTGCATTAAAAATTTAACATAAAACTTATTGTATATATATATCTACTGTACATTTGCATTCACATCCAGTGAATTATTAACTATTCATCTGTCTTCCTGAAATCTGTTCTTTTATTGTTCTTTCTTGTCACTAACATTTTCTCATTTCCTTTCACTCTCAGTTACCCCTTGCATCTTAGTGGCTTTATCAACTTGCTTGGGGTGAAATGGTAAAAAAAAAGAATATAAAATAGTTAAAACATTTTATCTGCATAAGGAAATGAAGGTCTCACATTGTAGATATTTGGTAGACTGGATCAACATTTGACACAAATGAAAGAACTTGCTATTGTTGGTCTAACATGTTAACCACAGCAATTATAAATAATTCAACTGCTCAATTAAATATTTTGTAGGTAGTAATTTATTTTAAGTAGGACAAAAAATAATGCTGGCTAAGTTTTAGATTTGCTGCATGCCATTTCATAAAAAGAAATAAAACAACAATAATAAATAACTATATATTGGTATGAGGAAAATTAAGTCTTAGAAAAAAGTGAATTTCACTTGGAAAGCTTCTTCCTCAGAACTATTGCAATGTGGTACAGACTCCCAAGGGGATGCTTCCTTGATCACTGCAATCTTAACCTCTTCAAGTCAAGGGTCAGCCATTATCTATCCTACATATCCTTATAATATGCAACACTTGCTAACTCTATATATGCCCTTACAACATTCCAATTCAACAGCCCTGTACTTTGAGTCTTGTATTAAGTGAACAATAGTAAAACCAAAACCAAAAATTCAAGAATTAATGAAGATCATAACTGGAATATTGATGATAACCAAAAATTGAAGTGCCTGGTCAACTGGGGCTTCAGAGTGGTAAGACCCGCTCCAATGAGACATCCTGGGTAAGATGATAAACTACATCCGGCAGGAAGGCCTCTGATTAGGAGATTTTGAGGAGCATGGAACCAACTTTTAATTGCTGGTGTTCCCAGATCCACCCTAACCCAGGGTGGTAGCACCTATTAGGGTCCCAGCTATGGGAAAATGGTTACTCTCCCCCATCAAACACTTTGAAAGTGTAAAAATAGGTTTTAATACCAGCAATGAATTTTTGAAGAAAAAATTATTACCTGTAATATATTATTACCAGCAATACATTTTTGTAAAAAAAATATTAACAGTAATAAAAATCTTGTTGGCATTAAATAACCCATTGAGGTTGATATGCCATAAGACAAACCAAACCAAACCAAACCAAAAATTGAAATCAAAGGCATAGAAATTAAGAAAAGATCATTATGAGATATAGTTTTATTAAAAATGGTAAGTCTTAGAAAATTTGGCCTTCAGATCATTGGGTTGGAACAAAGGTTCATAGTGTTTTTCAATAGATGGCATTTGGACAAATTATATCACTTCACACATGACTGAAATTTATAGATGCATATTCTCAAAGGTGACATTTCACTTTTATGCAATTTATGTGTGGATTGTGAATTTTAAATTCTTTTACATTAAAAACGAAAATAGAGGGAAATGAAATACATTTCTGTCATTTGATGCTCTTTTATTTCTATTAAAAGAAATTGCTGTAGAAATAGCAAAAAAATATGTGCCATTTATGGAGATGGTGCCAGATGGTGAGAATACAGTTTATGAGTAGAAGTTTTGATCTGGAAGATCAACAATATTCTAACCAGCCTGAAGTTGTTGATGATAACCAAATAAAAACACTGATTAAAGTAATCCAGGTCACATGACACAGGACATGGGAAATATTCTATATATATCATATGTGCATTGTAAGGTATTTGAAAACATTGCTATGATGTTTATGTGAAAAAAAAATTAATGGACTGCATTTCTATCTGTAATTCTCTGCTCAAATGCAACAGAATTGACCCAATTTAGAAGAATACAATCACAAGTAATGAAAAATGTATTGTTTACAAAAATGTAAGTTGAAAAAGGTCTTGGAAAAATATCTTGCAACTGATGAACATGATACTATGTCGCTAGTGAGACTGGAAGGTTATTGTTTATTAGGAACTCCTTCCACGAAATCAGACATTGATTTCAACTACATACTGTTCTGAATTGGTTCAATTAAACAAACAATGAGAAGCATTTAGAATTGACCTATTGGAATGGTATCATCTTCCATCAGGACACTTGCCAAACTTCATGTCTTTTTGCAAACCAAGCAAAAATTAGCACAGCTTGGTTGGTATATCTTACTATAGCCACCATACTCATGTGACCTTGCACCAAGTATCACTACAAAATTCTCTTAATGAGAAAGTTTTTAATTCTCTGGAAGCCTGTGAAAACGACCTGTTCATCACCCAGAAAGTTGCCAAGATAAAGAAGAGAACCTTGAATCTGCCTTAAAGATGGCAAAAGGTAATAGAACAAAATTATTACATATATGGTTGAATAAATCAATGTACAAATATCTAAATATTGTCTTTGAGATTCACTTAAAAATGCTGTATTGTTTGTTTGTTTAGCAGCATATCAACTCCTTATGGGTGATTTAATGCTGAAATTTAATTTTCTTAAGAGCATTAGTAATTTATTTCACAAAAATGTATTGCTGGTAATATTTTTTTCAAAAATGTATTACTAGTAATATATTTTTTTGTTTTTACAAAAATGTATTGTTGGTATTTTTTTACTATAAAAATGTATTTTTATACTTTCATAGTGTTTTGACTCCAGTTTGGGGGGTTATCTATTTGCCCATAGGGTGGACCTGTGAACAACATTAATTCAGAGGCCTTGCTGCTGGATGTAGTTTAACGTCAAACCCAAGACAATAAAAATGCTGTAAACTTTTGTTTCAATCTAATAAATTTTAATTTTAAATTAGATTTAAACATATGATTAACTTGTCTAAGAATGTGAATTTATTGTTTCCATCATATAACTATAAAAGTTTTTATATGTGCATTTTTACATTTGAAAAAGTTTCATATATTATCCAAAATAGGGTCATACTTGATAACTAAATATTCAGATTCAGTTTTCCAGGTTCAATTTTTCAGACTGTATCTCCTAAGATTTAATTTTCTGAACCACTGAGGAAAAAAATTATTACATTTTTGAAGAAACTTATTACCAGCAATATAGTTTTGAAGGAAAAATTATTCTTGGAGATACATTTTTAAAGGAAAAATTATTACTAGCAATGCTTTTGTGAAGGAATAATTACTGCCAGCAATACATTTTTAAAGGAAAATTTTTACAAACAAAACATTATCAGCAATACATTTTTTGAAAAATATTACCTGCAATAGATTTTTGAAAAAAAAATTACCTGCAATAGATTTTTGAAGAAAAATATTACCAGAAATAGATTTTTGAAGGGAAAAAAATTACCAGCTGTGACACTATTTTGCTATGGTAATTGGCTAACTAATTAGCCATAGAAATTAAAAACAGGAAAGACTCAAGGCGAAAAAGAGCTATCTCGAAAGATACACTGATCAACGTTAAAAGAAAGATTTTATTTTATTTACGAAAAAGATACTTTTCACAAAAGACAGTAAACCCGTGGAAAAAGTCATGTGTGGGGTCTTGTCAAAGGGTAGCCAGAATTCAGAAAGAAAAGCAAAGCATTAAAAATATCGGGCCGACACATGGTGGCTATAAAAATTTTTAGCCTGAGACGATTGCGATACAGGTAGGGAGAATCAATATTAATTATCTTTCCAAGATATCATTTATTTTTAATTCTTGAGTGCCGGTGAAGAAAGGCCATATGGCATCTGTGAGAATTTTGGCATGGGAAAGAAAATTATGGAGAGGATCATTATTATTTACTTTATCAACATGTCGATTCAGATGCAGAGACGTTGAATAGCAATATCGTGTATATAAACTTTTGGCATGAGACAGAAAATAGAGTGGAGAATTGAGATTTGGCGAGATAAAAGAATTTAATTTCTTAACAAACCAAGGATTCCATTACAAAGCTAACTTGACGGAAGGACCAGATGGCAAACTTTGACAATGATTAATAGTGTCGGTATAGAGAGCTGGCTAAGTGAATTTTGGGTGGCCAAGAGATACGATAGAAATTTGTGAATTTTGTAAACAAAAATTCTAAATTACAATTTTAAGGAGACCAGCTTAGCCACACTCACACCCACACGACCAGATGTCATTGGTCAGGTGGTAGCATGGGTGAAAGGCGGTGGTGAATGAATGAGAAAGGTGGAGAAGTTGTTAACGCCCACTGAAGGGATTGGTATAAGATATCAATGTGAGAGAGAGGAAGAGTCTAGGTGATCAGCTCTCCTCTCACCTTCCTTCACAGACGACGGAGACCCCCCCCCCGAAATGGAAAGTGATTAATTTTCCAAAAATGGGAAGTAATCAATTTTCCAGGCCTGACAACAAAGAGATTTCTTGTTGGAAATCGAGATTACCGAGAAACCCAGGCAGTATCTGGCCCTGCACCAGGTTTTGGTCAGTACCCATATAAATGAACGTCCCCAGGCCGAGAGACAGTTTACAGTTTTGCAGTTCAGTTCGACAGTTGCAGTTGGAGTTAGAGTCACAGCTAATCAGAGTGTTGTCTCGCAGAAGCTGACCGAGAGATTCCACGACCTCCGACTACATCTATCCTACCAATAGCAAGTTATATTGACGAATGAAGCCAAGCCAACACCTAAGAACTAAATTAGTTGACTTACAATACCAACTTGCTTGAAATATAGAAATGTCACATTTCGTAGGAGAAGGGCTGGGAGAAAAACACACTCCTGTATATAACAGAAGGATAAAGTTAATTTGTTATTTCTTAACATACTTGAACCTCTTGGGTTTTACTTTTATTTATTTTATTTTCCTTTGCACTTGTGTGATACTGTAGACTCTTCCACAATACAACCAGCCTTACCTCTTTGTAGGAAATGCACTCTTCCTATCTAGTAAGCCAAATTCTACCTTCAGACAATATAACAAGTATTCATTGGTCAATCACCTCCTATCTGGCTTGCTGATTGGTCAGTTCTGACCAATCAAACCGCCTGCACGCGACTAAGCTGTTTTCCCGCTATTATGCTGGGAGCCACCTGGTGATTATATAAACAGAAAACGTGTGAACCTTAGGAGCAGTAATTACCAAGTTTCAAGATGTAACATTCACCGACTCCCGTCTTAGTCATTGCTGACCAGACGTTAAAGACAATTACCAACTTCATACAGTCAGACCTCTTTACCTAGAGAGAAGCCCATCAACTCCACACCAGTCAAAACTCAGACTTTGCCGCGCTAAAAGATACATCGCTGACTTATACTCGATCAAGATTCAATCAACTCTGTGTACATCATTTCTCAACATTTGCTTATCTTAAGTGAATCAAATTCACTACTTACTAAGTAAACTCTACAAACGAATGACCTTAGAAAAATATTACAGTTAAAAGTAGATCACTCTTAAAAAACTCTTTCTATAAGACACTTAATATCAACAATCGCAAATATCGACACAAACAAAAAATACTCCAAATGAACGAACAATTACGAAGAGAGACATTCTGAGATCTGAAGAAACCGCATACACATTTCACCTACACAACATACATCAATTATCCTGTCTGTATATTGTTTGATTTGTATATAAATGTTGTATTGATTTCTAATTGAATATGTCTCGTTTTTCAATTGCATTTTAAATTTCATTTATCTATTTGTTTGGGGATGCAGAAAGTCACTCAAATTCCTTCTGATTCTTTCTAACATCATTAATAAACTCTGCACGTCACCAACAATACCACCTTCAATCTGGACTCAGCTTACACTATGGTCCGATGCCTGATTGATCTCGTCTGCCTAAGATCAAAGTCACAACATGGGTTGGTTAGACTTGAGATCGAAGCAGTTTCTCCAGTAACCAGACATTGCAAGTGAGCTGGGAATGATAGAGCTGGTATCGAACCAGTACAGCTGGTGAAGCCGTTAACATTGATGACAAGAATTCGACCCTGGATGGGCTAGTGTCCCATATTGGTATCCTGACCAGAAGATTTCACTGAGTAGCGATGATGACCAATCAACTAGGACACAGGCTGGTGGCAGCAACAAAGAGTCAACCCCAAAACGCCGGTAAAAGAAACATTACAGTTTTGCGCCGCAACTGGGAGTTGACCATGAGCCAACAACTGGGTGTCACACAGCAATACTTACTATGAAAGTGTAAACTTTATAAAAAATTATTACTAGCAATACATTTTTGGGGAAAAAAAAATACCAGTGATAGATTTTTTGAAGGAAAAAATATTACCAGCAATACATTTTTGAAAAAAAAAATATTACCAGCCATAAAAATTGTCAGCATTAAATAACCCATTGAGGTTGATATGCTGTAAAACAAACCAAACCAAACCAAACTGACCCACCCATCATATGTTAAAGAATAATAAAGTCTGACATGAAAATTGTTTAGGGAACAAATCTTTATAAAATGCTATTAATTTATTAAATTTTAATGATTTCTAAGGAAAATAGCTTATATTCCCCAATTTAAAAGCATGTTAATAGGTTCTCTATTTTTTAATGGCATGTTCCTTTAGCTTTTAGTCAATCATAACTCTCCACAGATTCCATTTCTTTATTATCTGGGAACTGCCATGACTTCTTGGGGAAGATAGTGAACTGGTTTTCCATTGCCTTCTCTATGATTCTGAATTCAGTGTTTTCCTTCTCTTAGACTGGTTACCACCCAAGTTTAGAAAGCCCAGTCTCCTTTACTATTTAACCCATATCTGGTGGGGAAAAGAGATAGATCCATGGTTTTCTTAAGGGCATTTGTGTGAAAGTGTATGAAACAGACTAGCCTGGAATTAGAACTTAGCTTGTTGTTGTATAATGTGAGATCTCATACAGATGAGACTACAAAACAAGATCTAAACGTAACATGGAGACAGCTAAGAGAGTTGGCACAAATGAGGAATTTGCAATAAAGAAGTATTAAACATAACAAGCTTTATCTTGTTCTTGATGATACAAAACTTACTGATTCCACTTTCTCCACCAATAGCCATTACCTGCATATCCCCTGTGTTCCCTTTAAACTTTGTATAATTTTATGAAAACAAATGTGAATAAACGCACATTATTCATAAAAATTATAAGATATTGTGGAATCTTCCACAACAAGCCAGTTAACCCCTGCTAGGAAATGCACTATTCCTGTTGTAATTTTCACCATCACAATCTTACAAAATATATAACAAGCATTCATTGGTTAATCACCTTCAATCTAGCTTGCTGATTGGTCAGTTCCAACCAATCAAACCGCCTGCATGCGACAAATCTGTTTTCCCGCTCAATATGCTCGGAGACTCCCACGTGATACACTATCTTATAAAAACAGAACACGTGTAAGCTCCCTGTTGTTTTCTTCTCATTCATTTCTCTCGCGTCTCATTCCTTGCTGCCAAGATGTAATCTTCAAGAACTCCTGTCTTAACTAATGCAGTCAGATGTTAAAGACCATTGCCAACATTCACGCAAGTACGAACTCTGAAATCTCTTCTGAACTTTTATCAACTTGTACAATACACAATTCCAAACATGCTAAAGAAACTTTATTCTTCCTAGACTACAGTTTAATAATTATCACTTTATGAACTTAGGTACAAATATTACCTAGTCTAAGAGACACAACTCTGTCTAACCTTTTCACTCAGTATTCATGAATGTGTGGACTCTTCTAGTATTCTAACCTTCTCTAACCTTAAAAAGGCACAGTCCACATCGTACGCCTACGTACAGAAAAACCTCAACCAATAGAAATGGCAAGAATCGAACCAAGCAATTCCATTGGTCAATCGTCTTCTGAAACAAGAATTGCGCCAAAACGACTTGAGCCACTTTTGAAAACCCAAGTGTTATATAAAGGAAAGGCAGACAGCCCTTTCAGTGGAAGCGGAGCAGCAGAGTAGCTGTAATTACCAACCTTCAAGATGTAACATTTCACCGACTCCCGTCTTAGTCATCGCTGACCAGACGATAAAAGAAAATTACCAGCCCCATTCAGTCAGTCTAGCAAATTCACCGAGCAATTGCCTAAATACTCCACGACGTTTGGAAAAACAATCTTGCCGCGCTTTTCAAAGAACACTCACTGACTCACTTTGAACATTCAACGAACGACTCTCGAAACTTTCCACTAAATTTCTTATACATATTGATTTATAATCATTACAAAAATAAGAAATACGATACAAAACACAAACACGTTCAAAGGTAGACTACTTCGACAAACTTTTTGCAAAAAAACTCTTAAATCTTATTACTCCAATATTTGATACAAACAAGAAAATAGCAAACATAACGACACAGAGACATCAAACATTCCAGCAACACATACAATTTACGCACGCATTAATACACATATTGTTCCAGTTTGTAAATGTTTAATTGTATATAAATGCTTTATTGTTTTGATCTATATATGTCTCGTTTTTTCCTTGTTTGAAATCTCACGCTTGTTTGTATATTTGTTTGGGACACGGTTAGACACGCAACCGATAATAACAAAAATCCTTCTGATAAATCAAATGACCCAAAAGTCCCAACAAATGTATATCAAATATTAATAAATTCAATTGTTACGTTTTGAAACAATACATTATGTTTTTCAATAATTATTCTATGTCTTGTATTAATTGTTGTGGATGGAAGATTATTGAACACACACAATTTTAAGCCTTCTAATAATTCAAACCTTCTATTTCTCTCCAACACACAATATCATCACACATCCGCAACAATATCAAAATTTGGCAAACAAAAAAGTATGTAAGTTAAACTAAAAGTAAATGTTAATTTTTAACTATTTTTTCTGTTCTTGTTACAATAAAATATTACCTCTAATGTAATCAAACAGGAAGGTATGGTTGAACAATTAATGTATCCTACAAATGGTTAAAAGAGAAAAGTGAAAAAAACTATTATTAAAAAAATATTTGTAGGTATTTATCCTTGTTTCCTCACTGAGATGGCATGTGAAACAAGGTTGGGTTTAATGTGGGGAAGCCAAGTGCATACACCCGGGCCAAGGACAAAAATTGCCCAGCCCCACAACTACTGACATCACTATGACTATTATTCCCACCTCTTTAGTAAAGCTTCAGGCAGCTGTTCCCCAAGACTGGGCATCTTACAGTATTTATTTTCCTCAGCTGCATCTCTATCCATGGACAGGGCCACAACTGAGTTAAACTCTGCCCAAAGACAGTGACGCAATTGAGAGATGATAAACCCCACCCACCAAGTGCACAGACAGTAAAAGAGAAAGTGTTTAACTGGAATTCTATGAGCCACCTATGATAATCTTAGTCAGTGGTGGACAGGGTCTAAAAATATTGGTTAGCAGGAAACAAAGATGGTCACATCCACAACTACTACAATGCTATTATTTAATTTTCATAACAAATAAATAAATTTTTTTAAAAAATACATATCAAAAAAGGGTAGAATTAAATTTTTGGTGGGAAAAATGTATATTTCTTAGTAATTCCAGTGTACATGTACCGTGCATATTACTAGCAGTAGATATCAAATGTAAATACAGAATGTTATAATTAAATTATTTATTTATTTTTTAAATTTAATTAATTGGTTGATATTCTAAAATAGTTTACTGCATAATTTACGCATTAACAGGTAGTTAAAATGCACAATAGAGCATTCCATGAAGTCCACTATATTAAGAGCAATCATTTGTGTTCATTAGATGATTGTGTAAATCTGCCAATAATTGCTTCTGCATCCAATTCATCTAAAAATTCCTTTTCAATGGATGATTCCAAATTCTCCTCAGGTAGTAAGTTTCTTAACCTTGTCTTTTATGATCTTTAACTTTGAAAACGTCCTCTCACATTAGACTTGAGTAATTGATAGTGTGCAGATGACTTTATAAAGTTGTTATTTCTTTTTATTACTAAAACAGTTGTCTATCTTTGTTATTGCATTTTTTTTATATAAGGGGCTCATTTGCCATTGGGCAAGCTGACACAATGGCCAGTTCACCACTGGTCTTTGTTTACAACAGGAACTAATATGATCATGATTGGCTTGTGGTACTGATAATGGTCACTAAAGGACTATAGTAAAATGACCATTTTAATAAATAAATGTTATATACATACATATAATAACATGAGAAAACAAACAAAACAACAAGTACTGTTGGTGAGGCAAAAAGAAAAGATAACAGGAATTGTTAATATAAAATTCTTTGTATTACTGATACAGAGGATATGAGTTAAAGGTTTCTTTGTGGGCAAGGGAAGCGACTTGGAAGAAAGGTAGAGTTGATAGGGCCAGGAGTTGGTGTGTGTGCCAGATTGGTTGACTGAAGTCACTGGTGTTGATGCTGAGAGCTTGCCTATACTGTAAAAAGCTTAACTGTTCATTGCAATTCTGTTTCAGTTGTTATGAGCAATATTCTTAAAAACAAATGTGTTGGTTCACAAACTCATTTTTTTACTTTTCATGTTTTTTCATTTGGCAGCAATGTTCATGATTGGCTCCTTTTATAGTATATTTTATATTTTTTAGGTGATTTATTTTGTGAGACAGATGTGATACTCACAGCCCCTGTGCAGGGGATAACTTTTTTATTTTTGGTTTTGTTTTCTTAGCATTCACATCTGCCTGACATGTAGTATGAATCAGAATGAGATCTAATTTGAAGCAGAGTATAACAAAAAGATAAAAGAAAAGAGTATACATTTGTGTGTAAAATCAATAAATAGTGACTTCTTCTTTTCCTCAGATATATTTGTTAACAAAAATTTATCTATGATTATCTCCATCACTGGAACTAAGTGATGTAAAAATCTTTTTCCAGTACTGTTTAGAGTCATAGCAGTAAATAAATCTATAATGAAAGCCTATTCTTTATACTTCTATGACTATTCTGAGGGACACTTTGTCTGGGAAATTCTCTTCAAACTATAAAATCCTCCCAAATTAATCTGATTTAAATCTCCTGTCATAGACAATAACATTTTTTGGAAGTCTCTCTGCAGCAACTTCCTCTACCATCATCAGAACAACAATCATTTTGATTTTAAAATAAACTACCATCACAGCCTGTAAGGTTAACGAAAGATTTGGAATTTTTATGAGATAGGCTGTTATTTGACCTCAACCAATATACATAAACATTTTTGCGTGAAGAAATGTCAATAAACCATCATAATCATTGATGTCGTCATCACCACCATCATCATCATCATCAGCAGCAGCAGCATCAAAAAGAAGTTATTTAAGGGTTACCTCCCATGGCTGTTCTGACTCCCCCTACCTTCTTCGAACAGGAACTGTAATCACGTGACTCTATACCAAACATAACGCCACCGCCATGGTGTTATGGATGGGCGCTGGTGACGTTTCCTGGTCTCACTTATGACATGAAGAACAAACTACGTTCTGCACATTGCAAACAGAGTGATGACTCAGGTTGATACATTGAGTGCACAGGTTAGATTTTCAGTTTTTATTTTTTATCTTTCAGAAACGCTAACTATTAACCGAAAATAAGTTTATTTTCCCCTAAGAATCGCTTCACTAACATAACACTTACACACACATAACATAACAACATTCGGCTGTCAACAAACATGGCGATAGTGTTCAGTTAAGTAGTAGCAGTTGTTCACCTTTTACTTTTCTTTCTTCCTTTTCTTAATTATGGAAAGAAAGAAATCACTTATTACATGACTTTTGAGCGCCGATGTCATAAAATTGAAAATTTGAGAATCCTGTACACTAGTACACAGGTTCGATCGAATGTTAACATTGTCTTATTTTCGTTTCTAATTTTTCACTATAAAAAAAAAAATCATTATTGTCGGTGGTTTGTTTATTTTATTCTTTTTTTTGTTATTTCAATTATTTATATATTGTATGAAAATTGGGTACAAAATCAGTCCTGATTTATAGTAATAAGTAATCCCATTGAAAAATGACTGCACCTCATGACCACCTTGCATTTCTTCAACTAGTTTTCTTATCTTACTCAACAGAGACATACTCACGGTTTCGATTTGCTAAATTTATTACTGATAATGCTTTTCTTTCATTATTTTTTTCCTTTGTTTAATGTCTGTTTCTTTGTATCATGTCACTTTATTTTTGTTATTTTGAACTAAACAATTTTTAAAATGATTGACCCAAATCTTAAGGAAAACTCAAAGAGCAATAATTGTAGTTCTCTAGTCTTAGATCTGCTTGTTTGTTTGTGAGGACAACTTGTAGGGCCACTTTCATACAACATTATCAAAATGTCGTTATTACGATTTGCAAATTGAAAAACAGAATATTGGTTATGATCGTATGTTGTATTACTTAAAAACAAAAAAACATTCTTTGATGTGAAATGTTGGTTTAATTGCGATAACATTGCATAACGATTTGATTTTTGTTATCGCGAGCATCCATAGAAAACGATTTTTTAACTGATTAAAGAAAATGGTACTCTAAGATTTATTTTTTTTATCTGTTGTCTAATAATACTATTAATGAATGTGTTGTATTATTTTTTAAATACATTTATTATCAGTGTTTTATATCTCGATATTTATGTTAAAAAAAAAATCTAGAGTTTATTTTAATTTTATGACCACATCGTTTTCTTTTATTTCTCCATCTCTGATCATATGATAGAAAATTTTTTTTTGTTTTTTGCAGCTTTAATTTCCGAGGTGACTTTGTCATCATCAAATAAGAATTAATAAGATTTTTTTAAAATTTGTTCATGTATTGTACAGATAGCTTGTTATCATCAATCAATACTAACTGACAAGTATAAAAAAATTATATTCTCGCACGTACAAATAATAAAAAAAATAAACCAATTTTAAATTAATTTTCTCATTTCCTTGCATAAGCCTGTTGCTTCTTCTTACTCGAAATTGATACATAGTTAAAAAATTTCGATTATTTATAAGATGTATCTATTTCAATAGTAATTATTAAATCAGTGCAAGCTTGTTTGCTTCTTAACGTGAACACTGGAGATAATTATCAATTTAGTTTGCTAAGCATACCGTTACTAAAACACTTAATTTAGTTGGCCTGAACTTTGCTAATGTTGATGTTTTAGTTATTTTAGTTAGTATTAGTCCTATCACCCTTTAAATTAACAATCCAGCCAGTGCTCTGTACCGCCATCCAACGTAGCAAAAAAAAAAAAAAAAAATATCTAGTTATCTTTGCATAAAATTAGGAAAAAATCCGATTGTAAAGCAGAAGCAGATTTATTTCAACTTTCCGTTGCACATGACCTACTACCCACCTTATTTTGTTTCGCTCTCTCGTCCAAATTACCTAAATGGTTGTATGTCGATAGTTGGGTGAAGCTTTAAAAATACTACTGACAGACCTAGATAGAACTTGTCTGTGCAGGTATTTTTAGTTAACATTGTTCATTTCAAAATTGAAAGTAAGAATCATTGTTATTTAAAAGTTAAAGTTAATTTAATTATCATTAAAATTTTGATATGAATTTTTAAATAAAAGGAAAAAAAATGTATGTGCTATAAAGACCACTTGCATGATCATTTTTTATATTAAGTTTGGTGTTATGCTCAGCAAAAAACCCATATTCAGATCTTACTGAAAAAAAAAAAAAAAAATGATACCATAGCAAGAACTACTTTTTATGATATGCTTTTATTTTTACTTACGAGGGTACTGAAAAGTCTTCAGCCCGACCCAATTCTCAATAATGAACCATATCATAATGAGGGGCTTCTTGGTCGGACCGAGAACTTTCACAGCACCCCCTCCTTGCATTAATAGACGTTAGGAAATTGAACATTAACCAACTCTCATGCTCTCGTCTCGTTACTTACGTCATTTCTTCAGTAAACCATGTTAAAAAAAGAAAAATGTTTTTTCGTTTTTTTTTTTTGTTTTTTTTTTCATCTGTGAATGGATGGTGAGTTAAAAAAAAAGAAACAAACCCAAAACAGACAAGTAAAGTAATGTTCAAAAACCTTGATTGGTGTACTGTAGTTGTAGGGTTTTTTTTGTCACATGGAATTTGACTGCTAATCAGAATTATTGGTTCTAGTAGTTAGTAGTTTGTTTTTTAACTACTTCCCCATTTTTAGGTTCATAGGGGTTTAGTAGTTCATTTTTATTTTTTATACACAGTATTTATCATGTCTAGGAAGTGAACGATTTTAAAAAAAAATATTCCTTACAACTTATATTTATTTTTTATTTATCATTTCTCTGTGAAATTCCATATTTTATGAAATAACTTTCTTTACACTTTTACAGTGCTATTTCAACAATATTTATAAACTTTTAGTTTTGTTTTTTTGATTTCATATGTAAAAGCTAGTAAACACAGATGGTGTAAGTTTAAGTTACAACTTTCATAATTTTTCTATGGTCCTCTTATCAAATAGAGTAATAAAAAAAACAATAACAAAATGCTTGTACCGCCTAAAAAAAAACAAAAAAAAAACGCATTTTAAATGTCTTCTTTGATGTTAAATTTATTTTTTTAAAAGATGTAGAAATAGCCTACGAAAGAAAGGACGTATTAATTAAGAAAAAAATTCTGTATGTAATTTTTTTTTTTTTACTCATCGACTAGACGAAAAATGTAAACAATTTTAAAATTGCTTAGAAATCCAATACTTCTATGTGCTTAAGTAAATTTAAGCATAAATTAAATTAGTTGTAAAAACAATGTTTGCTTTTTTTTTTTTTTTTTTTGTAACCACAGAATCAAAATAAACTTTATTTCCGCATTTCTGTGATGTCATATTGACAACATCAATGATTTTAAAATAATAATGTAATCCCTGACTTCAAAAGCGCGCGAAAAAAAAAGTTACAGAATATCAGCAATGCAATAATTAAGAAATTGGTATTTACAAAATTTTACATTGTTCGAACTGTTACACTCGTATTTATTGCCATATTCACGACGTTTCGGCTGTTGTACGCTCCAGCCTTCGTCAGGTGACTGCAATTTCAAACTGAACCCTTTATTTTGTCCACTGGGTTAGATTGTTCTGTGATACTATTTACCATTGCTGGGGTAAAATGGGAGGTGTTGTTAAAACAAAGTATTATGTGCTGAGAGACATGGAGACATTAAGAGTTAATACCAAAAACCCATGAGAAAATTGAAGGAGTAAATTCACATATAAACGGCTTGAATTGTATGTTGGGCAGTTTAAACGATGAAAAACTGACCCAAAACAACGGATTTAAAGTTGATTTGTGGCAGGAGGGAGGTGGATAGGCCACCCACACTCACTGAAAAGGTTGGTGAAGAGGGAATTCCTAAAGGGGATTCACTGAAATGTTCCTACTGCACAATGCCCCCATGCCAGTTTTGGGCAAATGTGCATAAATAAGAATGTGTGAAGCAAATTCATCAGACGAGAGCGAGAGATGGGCTGGAGATGAGACAAAAGAGAGGCCATGTGATTGCCTGCTGAAGAGAAGCACTCTGATTTCAGCCTTATGTGGAACTTTACCAAAACTGCAGACTAAATTTGTACCTGGTTGACTGTAGTGTCATTTGCAATTTAGATGCAGGCTGATAAGTAATTGCATGCAAACTCTGATATAAAACAATTATTGTACAGAGACTGTTATAAAACTAGTATTTACTTTTGTTCAATTTATTTGAGTGTTATTATATATATATATATATATATATATATATATATATATATATATATATATATATATATATATATATATAATTTATTTTATTTATATATATATATATTGACCAGCCCAACACGAAAATACCCCGTGACGATTCAATCTTGGCTATCTTATAATCTAAAAAATCACGTGGGTAAGGTTAGCTCTGGATTGAAGTGGTCACTGCAGTGACCAGCTGTGGTGTTGGAATCCTTGGAGAACCGACTGGGGTGTGTGCACGTTTACAGTTCTAGTTCAATGTGCCATGCCTCTTCCAGATGTCTAACTCTCAATTTGTGTGTGTGTTTACCAGTGCAGTAGCCAGTAATGAACTCGCAACTCTTTGGGTCAAGTCACTTTTATCCACTGGGCCATGTGTCCTTGAGGATATCAGTGTATGAATTTTTGGGACTTATAAAGCTCAGTAATCATTTTTTGCCAGAGCTCATATTGCAATTTTGTTGTTATTGCTTTTTTCTAGCACATATTACTGGTTTCCATATTGTATTCATTTCTATGCTTGGCTGGCTTAGGATTTTTGTGGCATAGCATATGTGCTGGTTCTTTAAGTTTTCATATTTTGCAGTAAGTCCCAAACATTCATACACTGATGTCTGCAAGGACACGTGGTCCAGTGGATAATTGTTGGTTGGTCTAGTGACTTGACCCAAAGAGTTATGACCAAAAAAAAAAAAAAAAAACGTAGAGTTTAGTTAAATGGAGATAAATAATAAATCTGGAAGAGGCATGGCATGTGAAACTAAAACAATCTACTCTGGTGGATGAAATATAGGGTTCAATTCGAAATTCCAATCACCTGAAGGCTGGAGCATACAACAGACAAAATGTTGTGAATATGGCTATAAAGGTGTGGACAGCAGTTCAAACAATGTAAATAATTACAATACCTCATCTTGGAAATATAGACAGACAAATTGGTATTTTATATTTAAAAATAATTTCTTTAACCATATCCTTATATAACCAATAGTTTAAGAATATTTTTTATACTATATGCTTTTATGAAACTTAGCAAAATTAAGCATATTTTTTATATTATATCAAAAGTATAGATAAAAACATAATTAACAACTTTCAATATGTTCACACTTGATATTGCATAATTTTTTTACTGAAATAACATCTTCAGGGAATTTCCTTTATATAACAGTAAAAAAAAAAAATTGCCCAAATTAAAATGTACAGATATTGAAACCTCCAAAAAAATATATTTCCACAATTGTTTCTAATACATTGGCCTATTTGGTATACAATTCATTCATTAATAATTGAATACTGATATATTTGTTAAAATCTGATAGATCCCTGACTTTTTTTTTTCCCCCAATTTTTAAATATAGAAGTAGTGTTTTTCTTTCATTTTTGGTGGGGGCAGGGGCCAACATTGATATTTAGGCAAAAGTTTCAATGTCACTCAATTTATGATAATACTCATGCATGATAATGTTTTCATCAAAAGTTCAAGGCCAATGTACAGATTAACGTTTTTTTTTTTTTTTTTTCCATCTAAAAATTTTATTTATATTAACATTTTTAATAAAAAGTGAAATTTATCTTTCATTGAAGTTAACTACTGAGTTTATAATTAAAACACAAAACAATTTTAGTAATTTCAGTTATATTAGAAAATAAATTTAACTTTTTCCAGTTAATTAACAAATTGAAATTACTATTACATTTTCAGAATAAGATGGACAATAATTCTTTTTTCGAAAGTTCATGTTTTATGCAATTGTCTTTTTTCCTTTTAATTAAACAATAATAAAATATTAATATTTACTTAACTTCATAGAAATAATTCACAATTTGATAGATTTAGGAACTGAACATGGGGTTGTAAATTGAATAAAGTACTTGTAAATGTAAGAGATAAATTCCTATTTATTTAACACTTTCATTCTGAAAATAAGCTTAACTAAACAGTAAGCACTAAATTTAAATTACTACAATTGTCTTATTAGTTGAAAAAGAAAAAAAAACTTAGTTCACAATTTGTAATTAAATGAAATTAATCAATTACTATTCATATAATGGCATAAACACATCTGTAATTGTTAAACTAGGGACCTCCATATGTTTGCGATACCTAAAGTTTAAAATGGATTTTTAAAAAAGAAAAATGTTTATTGAAGCTTTTATTTTAGTTATAATTTCAAGCTGATAGATTAAATTTAATATTTCCAATAAGCAAAATACTAGGCTGTATTTAAAAAAATAATTTAAATTAGGAGTTTTCGTTTTAAAATTTCTTAAATCTTTGAATTTAGCACTTTTTTTTTTCTTTTTTTTTTTCTTTTCACTATTATAAAAACTTTAATTCTCTTTATTAAAAAAAAAATCTTCCTAAAATAAAATATACTTTTCTGAGACTTTATTTGAGGAATATTTGCTGATTTAAAGTATAATTAAACAAATATTATTTACTTTAAGTTTAAAATATCTCAGAAATTAATTTTCTTGACACTGGTAGCAAGTTTATTTATGTTAGTAGGTTGTTAACAGCTCAATGACAGATTTTTATGTAAGTTTGTTCTAGGGGTGATGTTTAACTATTAAAAAATAATCGAAGAATCTAATGTGTGCAATTTTAAGTACTTGGTAATCTTAAAATTTAAGAAAATATTCTCTGTAATCTAATATTGAATTTTAATGAATTTTGGCTCTAAATTTACTAATTATTGCTCTTATTTTCTGGTAATTTTGTACATGTTATATTATCTATAAAACTTGGCTTGTTTATACACATACAAAAACAATTCAAAATTCTTTTAAGTCATCAGATTGTAATAAGCTTTACAGTATATCATTAGTAAATATATTTTTACAATAACAATATTCCCTAAGAGTTAAACCATTGAAACTGAATTTTAAGATTTCAAAACTTTATAAATTATTCTAATTAAAATTATAAAAAAAAAAAAAAAAAAAAACAAATCTTGTAGAAAATTTTTTTTTTCTTAAGATAATATTGTCCTTAATATATTTTATTCATAAAAGCGATTGAATGATATCTTAGATTTATTGTTTGTTTTATGGCTCAGAGCAGATTTTCGGTAAGACTGTTCATTTTTTTCCAAAAAAAAAACAAAAACGAAATGATTTAAATTCTCTAAAGAGTTCTACTTTCAATATAGTCACTAAAAAGTTACATCTTTGAATTTCTTGAATTTTCATAAAATTAAGTGTGATTAAACACATATTAAAAAAATATTTTTATACCAAGATTTTCTAAAAAATAACATTTCTAAAATAATTTCATTAATTTGTGAATAAGTCCTGAAAGTTTCATTAAAAATCAGACAATTATTTTGATTTTTGCAAGAATGTCCAAATCAATGTGTTTTTCATCACAAAAAGGTGCTATAAATCTTAAGTCTTTTTTCTTTCTTTTTTTTCTTTTCATTTACGACCTTGTAGGTTTTTTTTTTTTTTTTTTTTTTCAGTAAAAAATATATGTAATCACAAATTTCAAATAGAATTAACTCAAAAAAAAAAAAAAAAATCTATAATTTTTGTTTGAATTTTGGTATGAGTTATTATTTATTAGTGATAGGATGATACCAATATTTTTACCAATTCCGATACTGTTCTAAGTTTCTGATTCCAATATCTACAATGATTAAAGTTCATTATTTTCAGGCCATACAGTTGGTTTGGGAAACTTAATGAACAAAGTACATTTATTAATAAAACATTTAGTAGAAAAATGAATACAAAGGTTTAGGAAATTAGATATCCTTTTTATTTAAAAAATTTGGTAAGCATTTAAACAATAAAGAGAACAATTTCTTTATGTAAATCACTTAAGCACCTCGCTACAGTTGACATTGCTTTACTTTGGTTATCATCAGAAATCTTAAAAACTTCCAAACTACACTTTTCTGCTTGGCATTGGATACGTTTGTCATAATTGGGGTCTGAAAATAGTGTATAATTTGTAACTATTCAATTAATAATGGTTTGGTATTAATTGTAAAATAATTTTTTTTTTTTTTTTTTTTTTTTTTTTCCTTAAGTTATAACAAAGGTGCTCTCTAAATATTATGTAATCTCCTTAAAATTTTATGTGGCATTTTTCAATGAATGGAACAAATTTAGGGGTGACATTTCAATTTCAGCATGCACTTCAAAAATAAGAAACATCCTATTATTTATTTATTTATATATATATATATATATATATATACACTTACTTTATTATAGGATATTACATTTAAACATCTATAAAACTGCTACAATGTATATCATCTCATCAGGCGTTGGTAAATAACTGATTATTACAATTATTAGGATTCACTTACAAACAACCTCAATTCCCGCACAAAAAAAGAAAGAAAAGAAAAAGAGCAAGAAAGAAAGACAAGATATAATCTCTTTTTACATAGAAAAGGAAGAAGAGTAAAAAGAAAATATAAGGAAAGTATAGAAATCTAAAGTAGCAAGACATGTTATGTTGATGTCCAACAGCTGACATTTCATATGAGGGGAAAATATAATTTAACAATACTTTTATAGTAGGTAAATAATACGGCTCTTTAAGAAATAAAAGAAGGAAACGGAAAGAAAAATTTTTAACAAAATAACAAAACTTAAAAATTAAACAAAATATTTAAATAAATGGAGTAAACAAAACTTTTCATATAAAATAATAAAATATATAGATTATATTCAACAGAATTCCTACTACTGGATTGTATTGTTCCTATTTTAAATTAATGTTATGAACATTTTGATTTTGTTCTCATATATATATATATATATATATATATATATATATATATATATATATATATATATATATATATATATATATTACAGATAATAGATCCATTGGTATATAATCCAGGTGGATCCTAGTAATATCAAATATTAAAACTGATCCAGAGATCAATGTGTTTATTATAACAGAGCATATATATTTTTTACAGCAGAAACCAAAATTACCTCACCTGGGTATAGTCTATTTCAAGCTGGTCCGGCATCAGCTGTCTTCAGCCCTTAAGTGTCTGTCTGGAATTGGGAGGTTTTGAATTTATTTTCAATATCGGTTCTCCTCTGAGAGATGCCTTTCTTTCTTTCTTTCTTTCTTTCTTTCTTTTTTTTTTTTTTTTTTTTTTTTTTTTGCTTGTGTTTGTTGACTAGGGAAGGGCATAAGGTATCTCATTAGGGGGAAGTGGTCTGGGGTTGGAGTTTATTTATGGTTAGTACCTTTCATTGTCTGTCAATCAATTTCAGTTCCTACTATGGGGTGCTATCCTATGCAAGTAACAAGTGTGTTTTACTGGGATTTACAGTCAATACTATTTAGACCATAAGGGTTTAATGTTATTAATAAGTGATAAATTGTGAGTAATACAGAGACACCCAGAATAAATAATGCTGTCCAACACACACGCACATATATATATATATATATATATATATATATATATATATATACATATGCAACCATATCCACACATATATTCTTGTGTAATTTTGAATCTGCTTCTATGTCTACATTTCATAATTAGCTCTTTCCGTTGATTTAATAGTTTGCATTGATTTTTGTATTTTATTATCCTGATTTTCTGCTAGACATAGCTTGCACCTATCCTTAAAACTATTAGGGAGATTCACGAAACCTAAACTTTTCCAATTTAATTGAGAATTCAGACCCTTTTCCTTTAATTTGAAAGGGCTATTTGGTGTTTTAATTTTGGATTGGTAAATGAGTGTCTGTGTATAGATCTTGTTTAAATTCTGCAGAAATGCCAGTGTAAATATTATAATTGGTCATATTTTCTTTAGGGATGATGGTTGTCTGCCATACTGGGCAGTTTTTCTTAATTCTACAATTACAGGAGGGTTCCATGCTAGATTTCGTTTTTTGCCATAGAATTTACTTAAGATGTAATTATTATGGGAATTAATAATTTGGTACATATTAGTGCAGGAGTACCTAATTTTGATCAACTTCCTGTTGAATATCTCATTTAGAGGATTCTTTTTTCTTTTTTGTGGAAGTGTTCAGTTATTAATTTTAGGAAGTACTGTCCAATATTAATACTTGACAGTTTGCAGAAGGTGGGGTGGTTGAGCCAAATGATTTTTCTTTTTCTATTTTTACATCTACATCCCACTTTTTGTGTATCAGTACTGTCTATAGAAGTTCCGTAAGACAGCTTATTTTTCAGACCACATTTTGGAGGGCCTTTTCATATGGATTTTTATTTTCATTAAAGATTTTTTCATTGGATGATAGTTTGCTATTTTTTGTACAAACAGTAGTGGGTATTTGTCTTAGGATTGCATTGGGGTGGTTAGAACCAGTATTAACGACAACTAAAGGCTCTAGCCATAAATAAACTCCAACCCCAGACTACTTCCCCTGTAATGAGATACCTTACACCCTACCTCAGTCACCAACACAAGCCACTTATCAAAAACAAAGCGTCTCACAGACAACCACTTAAGGGCTGAAGACGGCTAGTGTCTGACGAGCTTGAAATAGACTATACACATGTGAGGTAATTTTGGTTTTTGCTGTAAAATATATATATTGCAACATTAATACTCTAAGCAGAAAGGCGTCACCCTATGTATTGTGGTTTAACTTCTGCATATATTTTGATAAAGTACAAGGAGTACCTAATCCTGCAGGACAGTGAATAAAACTAAATGCAAATTTTAAATTTGCTTACAAACATTTAATATGGATTATCACAGCAACTAAATAAATAATAAAGGTTTTCAAGCTTATCTAAAAAAAAAAAATGTTCACTAATAAGTTTTACTACCTAAAATAAATTTCTCACTAAAAAATTTAATTTCTAAAATGAAACATGTTTTATTTTTATTAAAAGAAAAAGAGTAAAAGATTAAAAACCTATTCCTTTATTTTTATTTTTTATTTATTTATATATTTTTTTTTTTTTAGCGATATAAGAAATTTAGCAAACTTTACAATAACTATCTATATTTCTAAGATGAGGTATTGTAATTATTTACATTTTTTTTCACTGTTGTCCTCCTCTATATTGCCATATTCACAATGTTTTGGCCATTGTATGCTCCAGTCTTCTTCAGGTGATTGGAGTTTCAAACTGAACCCTTCATTTTGTCCACTGAGTTAGATTGTTCTAGTTCCACATGCCATGCCTCTTCTGGATATCTCAGTTATCTCCCTTTAACTCAACTCTCCAAGTTTTCGTTCACCACTGTTAGCAGCCAGGTATTGAACTTACAACTCTTTGGTTAAAGTCACTGGATCCAACCAATGCTTTTATCCACTAAGCTATATGTCCTTGAGGATCCAATGACTTTAACCAAAGAGTTGTAAGTTCAATACCTGGCTGCTACAGTGGTGAACGAAACTTGGAGAGTTGAGTTAAAGGGAGACAACTGGGGCATAACATGTGGAACTAGAGCAATCTACCTCAGTGGATAAAATAAAGGGTTCAGTTTGAAATTCCAGTTACCTGAAGAAGATTGGAGCATACTATGACTGGAACATCATGAATATGGCAGTAAAGATAAGTACAACAGTCCAAACACTGTAAATATTTTACAATTATTTTTTTTTAAATATTAGGAAGTTGAAAGCTAAATAACGCTGATATCCAACTTGATTGGTTCTCAGAACATTTTTGCTGTAAGACAATTTCGCCTTTTTTTTTTTTTAATATGCGAAGTACCTTGTTATCAAGTGTATCTGGCTCACATTATTGTTACTTCGATTTTAACATTTTAATAAGTGAAGTTATACTAGTATATACCCAAATTTGTGGTAACTAATTGCATATTTGAAGAAGGAAGAGACGTTAGCAAAAAAGAAAAAGCGTGATTTAGATTGAGGAGATGCAGTGCAAATGAAGAAAAATATATTTATATCAATGCAGGACTTCAGCAGAAAATGCTTCATTACAGTCTGCTGCAAAAAAACACATTTTTTATGAAGCATTGCTTGGAATTTGCACACATTTAAAATTATTTTTTGTTAATTTGATATTTTTATTTTTTTAAAATGTTTACTTTTTAATTTCTTTTTTTATGTTTGACCCTGTGAAAAAAGACATCCATATATACTTGATAACAAGGTACTTCTCATATTGAACATTATTTCAAAAGGGACGTTCAAGATAAGGCTATCGAAAGGTGGTGGGGGTGGCAAAATTGCCTTATGACAAAAATCCTATACAGCGAAGTTTCCTACAACAAAAATGTTTATGGCGAATGTTCTGGGTGTGAACTTGATCATTTTATAAGGTATGAGATTCAACTGTTACAAAGCATTAAAATAAAAATAAGATTAAAAATAATTAAAATCTTCATAAAGATGAGAACAACTGTAAATATTTTTGCATGTGTTTGTTTGTTTGTTTTGTTATTTATTAGGTGATGAATTTTTTCCTAGTTTTATTGAAAAAATATTAAAACAAGTTGTGAAAAACTTTATGCTTAATGACACCAGATAAAAATGAGATAAAAATACTTGTTTTTCACTTATTTTATACACTTCTATTTATAGAACTTGCATCTTGTTTGGCTTCAAGGAGGAATAAATGAGAAAAAAGTTCAAAATATTTTAAATGCCATACTAATTTAACACAGGAAAGTTCAATTAAGCCAAAGAAAAATATTAATAAAATTAAGTACAATTTTTGATGAAATTTGTGAAAAAGCTTCTTCCTTTTTTAAGTAAATAATTTCGAAAGCTATATTTTAAGAACTACATGAATTTCGTAGAAACAAATTTAAGTTTCATAAAAAGAATGTTTTCTTTGTAAGTCTTGGCCATTGACAAGATTTTTATTTATTTTATACTATGCAAACAAAAATAAATCTTTTTCATAACCAATACTAAAAAAGATGATTTTATGGATTAAAACAATTATAAAAACAAATTGTTGTAATTTAACTGCCTCACCATGAGGACAATTTGTGACACAAGGTCAACTTTCTTTTCTTTCCTTTTTTTCCTCCTTATGTGAAGAAATCCGATGTAACATTGACAAGAATTCGATACATCCATTTTTTATAAGCTAAGAACAAATAAGAATTGTCTTAAAAGGGAGCCCAGCAGAACAGTGTAAATTCATTTTGTGTTTATATTACATAGTTTTTAGTATAATCATTAAATTAATAATTTATAATATTAAATGGGTGAATTAACAATATTTAAAAAGAAATTAGGAATAAAAATTTTGATTTGAACTGAAACAGACTTTAAAATAACAAACTTTATGGAAAGTTCGAGAACTGGGTAGAAACTTGCACATTTTTTTTTTTTTTTTTTTTTTTTTTAAACATAAAGTTTGCATCATACTTAACTTGGGTGTCATTATGATCTATAGATTTTAGTTTTACTGATAGTTTAAAATCAATAAATATTTATCTTTTTATCATTAGTACCAGAAATAGAAAAATAAGTTTTAAACAAAATCTGAAATTAGGTTAAAAGTTTTCCAGCACCGATTCTGATATCCCAAAAAGTTCCAATACTGCTGATTCTTGCATCCAGTTCCAATTAATCACTGTTATTTACATTTAGATTATTGTCTACATCTTTGTTTTTTGCATTTTGGCCATTGTACTCTCTGGCCTTCCTCAGGTGTATATTGATTTGGGTAACCTACAGGGAATTCCTAACTGAATCTTTTATTTAATCTACAGGGGTAAACTGTTCTTGTTCCACTGCTCATGCCTAGAGAATAAGAACTAGATGATATCCTTAGACATGAGCAGTGGAACGAGAACAGTCTACCCTCATAGAATTGGGAATTCCCTGTAGGTTACCTAGATTCATATATACCTGAGGAAGGCCGGAAGTCACAACAGTTGAAATGTGATTAAGACAACAAAAATGGTAACAATAGTCTAAATATAAATAGTGTTGTCTTTTTAAATGAAAAAAATTTTTTAAAAAATGCAAATGTACAAAACAACGTAACTTTAGTATTGTAATGCTCACATTTTAAAATTCTACCCAAATTCAACTAACTAATGGAACTTAATAAAACTTTCTGTATTTATTCATTGACTAGCAGTAGAGCCTGGCATTGCCTGGGGATGTAACAGTAAGAGATATATCAAGTATCGACCATCATAAAGACTGAAAAATAAAATGGACAAAGTTTGTTTAAGGTTGACGGACACGCATGTCTTAATTAGTTTTTTTTTTTTTTTTTTTTTTTTACGACTTGGTCAAACCCAAACTCTAGCAAAAACATTGTTTTCAATCGTTATGAGTCTACTGATTGAGTAGAATTTTATTATAAACAATTGTCTTGTAAATGGAATTTTTAAAGTATTCTGAATGTAAAAATAAAGAAAAAAGTGTGCAAGACAATAAGAAACACTACCTGCCAAACAAAGTGAAGTTTTGTTGAAATCGGTTGAAAAATGTAGGAAATCCGATCACACACACACACACACACACAACCTGGGTTTTATAATAAGTATAACTCGATATGAGTTGTCCCCCTTTCATTCTTGCGAAAGTGATGCCTCTTAATCGTGTTTTCAAATTGATTTTGTGCAAAAACAATTGTTTTTCCAATTTTTGGTGCTGTCAGAACCACCGCAAGGTAATTTTACATAGTCCTGTGAAGTTTTGTTGAAATCGGTTTAAAAATGTAGGGAATCCGATGCAATATATAAACGTACACACAAACACACACACAACCTGCGTTTTATAATAAGTAAGATTAGTGAAGGGAATTGCAACTTTCATGAACAAAATATGGCCGCAACTTTGAAATATTGTAATTTGGGAATTATCTCCAAGGAATTTGTAACCGTGTTATTCTCTCCAACAAAGAGCTTCAGGAAAAGGCCACAAATGGATGTTAGTGTAAAACTGTAACACTTAGATTTCTTTTTTTAAAAAGAAACATAGCTAAATTTGAATAGTTGTGATTTTATAATAAGTTCCTGAATTTAATATTTTAAAGTAATATTAAATGTGCATATCCCCAATTATTATTTAGATTTTTTTTTTCTATTGCTGCAGTTGTGTGCACATATGGTAGATTCATTGAATTACAAAAAGTAGTGTGAATATATGAATTATGGTTAATTTTCAGTTACCCTCTGTCAAATAAAATCACATGGGATGTTTGATTAAAAACTATAAGTATCTACTTTGTATATTTGACAGTTATATCATCAAATTAAGTTTGTAAATTGTAAGCTATAATACAACAGTAACAAATGATTCTTTTTACTCTTAATGATAAGAGCAATCATTAATTTCCTCTGTTACTGGATTCAAAGTGACTTTTGTTATTTCTCCATGTACATGCTTGTTACAAAAAGGATACATTTGCAATAGCTTTAAAAGAAAAAAAAAATTTGACGGTGCCTTTATTGGTCAATTACTGAGAACAAATAGCTTGCATAAAGATAGACCAAGTTTAGTGAAAAAGAGGAGTAAGACAAAGATTTTTTTTTCCCCTTATTTGTACTACAAAACAATCCAAAGAAACCTAGAAGACCTACCAGGATTTATTATCTGCAGACATTTTAAAAACATCAGAAATGTGGATGACACTGTCGATGGAATGCCCCAAAAAGAAACTGACTGAAAGGTAGTAATGAAAAAAAAAGCAAGAAGTCAAAAATAAAATGCATGGTTGTCAGCAAAAGAGATACAGTCCAATGTATGAGGTATTGGAGATGTTGAAATCAAGTGGGTGCAGAAAGTTAACTATCTGGATAATGTAGTAATAAATGATTGTTTAAAATACTGTGGTCAAGACATGTAAGCAACTACAAAGTCTTAAGGAAAATAGGAAACATATTTGTAATAGTTATAATTTTTGAGAGTTTGGAAAAATCTAACACTAATTGAATATATTGAAGGCAAGAGAAGCAAGTGGAAATAGTGAGGAGTTTGTGTGGATGGATGGTAGAAAAGAGATACAGAGGGATAAGCAATGAAAGATAGAAGGCTGTGGAGAGCCATGATTACTATTGTCCTGAATAGATTTGGTGTATGAAAAGTTTTATTTTACTTGTTTAAATATTCAAACCAGTAAAATAATTTTCTCTCTCTTTTTTTTTCTTGCTGACAGAAGTTGATAGCTGCTTTTTTTTTTTTTTTTTTTTTTTTTTCTTCCAAAGGTAAACAAAATTGATTTTTATATTTAACTTTCTGGATTGATTTAGATTGTATTCAAGAAACTGTATTTGGGTAGGTTCAAACTCTTCATAAGCTAACTTCTAAGATATCTGTATAGTTTAGTCTACCTCTATTTCTGACACTGAAATTTTATAAAATCTTTCATCAGACTCTTACTAATAACTTACAACTACTCATTTTGTTAATGTTATAGTAGATATTTCATAGACAAAGCCAATTTTTGTACAACAGTTTTTGTGTAGCCTCCCCCTCCACACGTGCTGAAACTGAAGACTGTATTTTTTTTTTTTTTTATAAAACCAATAAACTAATCCACGATACCGAGATAGTTAAGTAGCAGTTTATCACTGATGGATTTTTTTTTTCTTTTTTTTTTTTTTTAATCATTGATACTTTATCACTGCCTCTTGTTCATATAGCAGCTAATGAATACTGACTTTCAAATCTCAGCTTTTTCTTGATCATTTTTTTAGGTTTTCTTTGCATACTTCTATTTCTATTTTTGCCCCTTTCCTGTTAATTTTAATTTACATTAACTTTGTTCTATCTAAAGGTTTATTTTATTTTTCTATAAGTGGCAACTCCTCAATACTATGTACTTAATGAAGTATGAAACTGAAGATGCAAAATACAAAAATTAAATGAGGATAATTTTCTTGTTGGCAATATTTCTATCAATTATCACAACTACTACCTTTGTCCCATAATTGTTACAATTGCAGGCACATTTCATAACCTAAATGGAACAACTATTATGGGACAGGTAGTATCATTTTTTTCCTATGTTTTTTAAAACATGCTGGACTTGGATGTGAACAATTTTGCATGACTTTTTAGGTCATTAGGATTGCTTTGTTGAGTAATTCTTCTTCCCGACATCTCTCGGGACAGTTGGCTTCATTTGATGTTGCCTATTTCTGCTCCAGGTAACATGCAACAGTTTGTACTGGGTTATATGGTACTAATGATAAAGAACAGTCTCTGACTTGACCTGAACCTCCAGCAATAATCTGTCAAATGTAATTGGTGATATTATAAGGAACAGTATTTTCCCTTAATTTCCAGGGGATGCTGAATATTTCTTGACCCAACTGAGAAACCTTTTCTGATGTTTAGCCAGATTTTAGGATTAGGATTGGTCTGATAACCTTTCAATACCTACTTCTGTAGTTTCTTTTTGAATATAGTTTTTAATGTTTTATTATTAATTGCTTATTACAACATTTGAAATATAGTTATAATATATGTGTAATTGATGGAGAGAAAAAATGCTGCTGCTTTATAACTTCTTAAAATTTCTGGAGTTTTAATATATAATTTTAAAACACAATTCTTAATAAAGTGCAATACATGATAGTCACACACACACACACACACACACACACACACACACACACACACACACACACACACACAGGTGATCATTCCTCTTTTAATTCATGACTGACTAGGCAGAAGTTTTCCATAGAAGGCTGCTGTTTTTTTTTTTTCTGCAGTAAAGTAACCAAAGTTATAGGGCCCAGTCTGTCCTGCTATTCAATCCATAGCTGGTGTTGGGAGGAGCAGAGATGGATTCATACTTCACATGTAGCAAACCCAACTGGAATTTGAACTCTGTTCTGATTTCTCATTCTGAGCCACAGTGGATAATACAATTAAGGCAATAGAAAGCAATGTTAATTTATCTTTTATTTTGCTGCCTCTTATTTAGAAGCACAAGTTTTTAATTCAATTTTTAACTACTATTTAATACCCCTGACTATGTTTAGCTTGTCAATAATGTTGGAAACTCATTAACTTTTCATATAAATTCTTGGCTACATGCATGCAACAAGTTTATGGGGATGTAGTCTCATTTTACCCAATTAAAACAGTGTTTTTTTTTTTTTTTCATTTTATTTAATGATAATGTTGAATCAACAAATGTTTTATAGGTAATTATTCAATTCAAATGATTCTATACTTTTGTTAATTGTTTATCTTCTCTCAATCTTGCTTGCTATTTTAGAATCATTGATGTTTCATTCCTGGTGATGCATCTCCTCTATATTCTCAGATCAACATGTAAAATTTGTTTCCTAAATTTTCATTGTTTTTTTAATAATTTTATTTTTTATTTTATTTTATTTTTTTGTGTGGATGAAGCATATTTAGGAGCTTATGATAAACTTCAGTTATTTCTATGCAAATTTAAAAAAAATCTGTGTTCATTACTGATGAAATGATTATTAAAATAACCTTAATGGCTTGAACAAAGAATGGTGTATATGCCCAACTTTGCAAAAATGTTAATTGTATTCAATTGTTTCAAGAAATATATTCTCACTTGAACTAGAATAGATTTGATTAGCAGCTTGTATTTCGTTTTTGACATAACCTCATAACTTGTTGCATAAATTATGACTATATAAATATTTTGAGAGAATTTCACAATAAAAAATCTAAAAGTAACCTAAATATTGTTCTTAACAATCATCAAATTTTGAACCAATAGAAATATTTATCAGTTTTTATATTTGGATTAATCGTATCAAATCTGTCCAGTAGACATGGGTTTTTTTTTTTTTGTTTTTACTGAAAAGTTAAGTATGAATGATTAAAACTTGTAAAAAGCACAAAATTCTCTTACAATGACTTTGCTATTGTGTTGTAAATAAATGGCTATTGCAATTTAAAATGTTACATTTGTCATAAACTATATTTTTAGCAACAATGAAATAAGTTTTAATACATGCGCTTTGTGAGGCTGGACAGATACAGGCATTTTCATGACCAAATAGAAAAACATTTCATTTCAAAGTTGATGTTTGTAGACACCTAGTTGATTCTTTGTGGGACTATTTTAGTAAGCATTTATCAAGATGATTGGATTATGTGATAATTACTGATACTTAATTTCATGTATGAATATACATAGCTTATGGCCATATCATGTTGAATCACCAATTCTCATATGATTACCAAAGTTAATCAATGCTGAACCTGGTCAGTACCTAGATGAGTGACTACTTCAGAATACAAGTGCTGCAGGCTTGGATATGCAAATGGTGCAATGGAATTGGCTCAGAAGTGGGAGTCAGAGCTGAATTCCAATTCCAGTCATGTTCATTGTATGCATTTATGTACAATACACTTGGGGGGAAAAATAGGAATCCACTCCCCTCATCTATGGATTAATTAGTAGAATTGTATCAGTAAAAATCATTATCTCCAAAAATTTCTTAAATTCTAAAAATATTTTCTGGCTTTGAAAAAGGTTAAGTTGTAAAAAAAAAAAAATAATAATAATAATTGATCATGAATGTACATTTTTTTGAAAGTATCTTCCTGTTTTGCCAACAAATTAATCAATAGTGGCTTATTCAAATGTTAATTTTTACTTAATCACTTAAAAATATCCTCAGTACATAAACTGTTCTTAACTGGAGATCAGATGAGGATAATCTTGTTGGCAATATTTCTACCAGTTATCACAACTGCTACTTTTGTCCCATAATAGTTGTTACAGTTGCATGTGCATTTCATCCTTTAAATGGAACAACTATTTTGCATGACTTCTTAGATCATTAGGATTGCTTTGCTGAGTAATTCTTCTTCATGGCATCATTCCGGGCAGTTGGCTTTATTTGATGTTGCCTATTTCTACTCCAGGTAACATGCAACAGTTTGTACTGTGTTATATGGTACTAAAGTAGTGTTAATTCTTTGGTAAGAAATTACTCTGTATATTTCTTATGTTTATCAGTTTCATCATATCCTCTTATATTTATTTTTTTCTCTGTGAGAACACAAAATCTACCAGTGAAACAGATGTAGTCCATCTGTTGGTTAAAGTAAATAGTAATCTTGTAAATATGTCTGAACAGAGTTCATGCTGATATAATAGGAATTAGTTGTGTTTCTGCCTAGAAATATCCTACTTGATGCATTGATATCAGATGATTATTTTTTTTTTTTTTTTTTTGTACAAAGAACTATTTGATATATTGATGTGTGAATTCTTCCTTCTCCAATAATATATATCATTTAATATGATCAAGTTCAATATATAGAACTTGAAGATAATGATAGTAACCGTCTTAATTTCATGCTGACATCGTGTTTATTCTTTAAATATAAAAACATGATCTAAAAATAAAATTGTAAACATGATAGTAATAAAATATATACTAGTAAAATATTCGGAGGATATTGGGTTACTTCATTCTCTAACAGAAGTTTGACCACCAATTATTTGTATAAATACTTATATAAGTCGTCCTTTGTGTTTTTCTTTTAAGCAGTAAAAATTCTCATTATCTTAAAGATTTAATAATAATCTTTATACAGTATCTCTATTTTCTACATCTATAAGAATTTTTGTGTTTGTCCATCTGTAGCCTGTGAATTTTAAATATTTTGCTTTTTATATATTTTTTTTAATCTAGCTGACTTCATTTAGTTTCTTTTACTTTTTCTTTCCATCACTTTTGTTACTAGATATCCCACTTTGTGATAATAGAAGCTCTGCCAGGAATGAGGAAATGTTGTAAGAGTCTGGGTGAAAATTTACTGTGGATGATCTTGTGATCAAGGCACTCTGTAGACATTTTCGTCATAGCAAATTGTTTTCTCCTTTGATCAGAGTAGCATTTTTTTTATGTCAAAATTGTGGTCAGTCTTGTTATGGCAGGCAACTAAACAAGGCATTTGATGTATTGTTTTGTAAAATGTCTCTTTTGTGTTCATATAATTATGTACATTAAGGCACCTTTTACCTTGATAAATTAACATTTTTAACTAAAGAATTGTAATGGTTGTTCATTTTTGTCAAGTCAATTTTAATTAGAAAGATCTTTTATTTCTGATATCACTAATGATATTAACATTTACCTTGTGTGAGTTTTTTTTAAAAAAAAAAACAGTAAATCTCTTGAATTTACTTCATTTGAGCCATTTTATTAATTCCAAATCAAGTATGTGCATATACTTATACAATTGTATTGTTCCTGTCTTTACCATACTAGACAATTTCAGTATAAAATGGATTGATAAATTTGAAAACAGAACAAGATTGAATTCTTTTCAAACTTTGTACAAGTTTGATGAATTGTGACATAATCAGAGGAGAAACTGTAGTATCAATATGAAATGTATTTAATTCTTAATAGAGATTAATCTCTGTAACATAAAATACTAAACAAGGCATTTTTCTCTTTAAAACTGTCTTTTACTGTTCTTTTTCTGTACTGCATTTATTTCATTATCTGTTAAAGAATAGAAAGGAAATGTGCAGTATACAACAAAAAGATGCTAATGAATTTTAGTGAAAGTGCTGATAAACTTTTTAAAATGAACTTAGCTTGGTTTAATTTATAGAAAGATAAACATATGCCATAGTTGTATGTTGTAACCAAACATTAACTTCTTGAAATTAACTTAATTCTGATAAACATTGTTCTGTGATCTCCAGATGCATAATTTTTTTATGTTGGTTTTTAAATAAATTGGCATACTGCTCTACCTTTTGTGCTAGTTTGATTTGTTAATGAGACTCAACTAATTTTATTTCTGATCCCAATGGTACCACATCATTACATGTTTTTATCTTAGTACATCCTATCATTAGGGGCTGCACCACAGTCAGGCTAACTCTTGTGAAAATAATTGTGGACATTTCTATTAACACTTGGTCAACACCTACATTCCCCACTGTTACAGCTGTCAGTAGGCCATTGCCTACTTATTTTCTGGTCTGTCTACTGTGAAATCTTCTGCAAAATCTTACAAAAATAGCATTCTATTTAAGAATTGGTGCACATAAAAGTGAACTGAAGATTTATTGAAAAATTGGTTTTACCTCTACCTCATGTCTGATTTAATAATTTTTTGCCAAAGCAAAAATCTAAGAATTTTTATTTTTCATTTACTCTTCACTAACAATATTTTTATTTCTTTGCTCTTATAAAGATAAAATTGCAAATATTACATTATTCAAAATTATTGCAAAAAACAAAACATTTGAGTAAATTGTTTCTTTTTTCTTAACAATTCTCAAGATATTGCATCATACACCCATAAAAACTGAAAAAAAAAGTAAGTTGTTAAAACTTAGGGAATGAATTCCTCATATTATGTAATGTTTTCCCAATGTTTTGTTACCTATGGACTTCATCACCTTTGGCAAAATAAGATCATAATTGTGAAATTACCATGAATCAGAAGTTTTGAGAAAAACAACTATTAAGAGGTCTAGAATTGGTAACTATGAGAGACAGTTAATGAAACTTTTTGGGTTTTATTCTCAAAATGCACTAGTTTTCAAATGTTGTGCCACCTTTTGCTACTTTTAGGGGAGGAAGATGATATTTCTCAATTTTTCTCTGTGGTTGGCCATGTAAAAAAAAAAATTTTATTTTTTTTTTTTTTTTTGCCAGAAAACTGCTACTATCTATTTTTTGGTTACTCCTTGTAAAAAAAAAAAAAAAAAAAAAATAAATCTTTTGATCCCTGGACTAAGAATGTATAAGGTTATCAAATTACATTAATTTCTAGCCAGTGAATCGGAAGATATAAGAGTTTTTGTGAGATCATTGTGTTTGGAAATGTCTCTTGACAGAAAATGCTGATTCAACAAAATTTCAACTTGTGACATTTTGAACAGTTAGGAATTTTCTATAAAATTTTCAGGGCTTTCTGATAAATTTAAGATCTACAACATATATCAAAATTAAAAAAAGCCTATTTTCGAGGGGGGGGATAAATCTTTTGTTTGTATTGACATGGAATGACCACAAGAGCTTTTTATTTAATTATCTAAATAATTCAACTATTAATTAATAAAGTTCTGTGGATTTGATATTAGCAAATTTTAAATTATCAGATTTGCTATTGTCTCTTGTAGGATATCTAATCAAGTTACTTTCAAAGCACAGTGCAAATATTTTGCAGGGTTTCTCTTATTTCATAATAGAAAATTGCTGTTTCATTGCATTAGTCAGGAGATTCATTATACTGTTTCTACTTAATGTTGACTAGTTTCAATGGATTCTAACTTTTCTATCATGTGGTGATGAAGATACTATGCTGCCATTTTTGACCGATTTAAACATGCTTTGATATATCTGTTACCTTACAATACTTTTTAGTTTCACATATTGCATGAAGGTACCATTCTGAAGGTCCATCTGAAGTTTTCATTAGTGAATTGTATGAACAGATAGTTCAGATTCCCAATGTTGATGTCATTTCTCTTTCATTTTATAGAAAATTTAACAAAAAAGACAAAGATTATTGCTAAGAAGAAAATGCAAAAAAGCAATGAGGAAGAAACAGATAAAGAAAGCAAAGAAAGTTACAAAAAACAATGAATGAAGCATAGAAGATGAAAGCAATGAAGAAGAAAATAAGACTGACAGAAACTATTACTAAGAAGAAGAAGAAAAAAAAAAAACAAAGAAGAAAACTGAACAGAAGAAAAGATGAAGGCAAAAATAAAGATTACTAAAAAGAAAAGGAGCAAGTAAGAAAACAACAAGGAAGCAAAAAAGGCAAAAACCAATGAAGACAGTTGCTAAGAAAAAGACAAAGAAAACCAGGAAGAAGAAAGCATAAGAAAAAAGCAATGAAGGAGAAGCAAAAAGTATAGCAAGAATTATTTTCTTACTGGATTTATTTAACCTGTATAGAAGGATGATTCTAACAACAGGTACTATACAAATGTCACCATGTTGATTGTAGTCAGAGAGAACTGTGAGACAGTAGCCAAGAAAAGCAAAAAGAACTAACCACTAACTGTAAAAAAACTGAATACATGGTTGTCATCAAAATAGTCAATCCAAGTTGTGAGTTACATTCCTGGAATGTCAAAATCAAGCAGGTACAGAAATTTAATTATCTGGATAGTAGTGTAGCGAGACTATAAGTGTGACACAAAGATCTGAAACCACATGTAAATAGCAAAATATGCTATTCAGAAACTGAGCAAATTATTAAGGGATCAAAAAATTTCTTCAGAAATGAGTACTGGACTGCTGTGTAATATCTAATCTCCTAAAGCTATTTCCACCTATGAAGAGATTTGAAGTGACAGGTATGTGATTCTACTGATAAATATTAAGAATTGCATGGACAGAGCCAGTTTTCAGGAGAACTGGAATGACAAAGAAACTGCTAACAATTAAAGAGACAGCCAAAATTTTGGCAACAAATTATGAAGAAATACTACTTGGAGAATTTAACTCACATGGCATATTAAAAGTAAGACAATCAGGGATAAACAGCAAGTAACCTATTTGTCAAGTTTGAGTAAATGAATGGCAGAACATATTAAAGACAGTGGTAAAGATGCAAGAGTTATTTAGAGCAGCAAAAGACAAGAAGTTGTGGAGAACTATGATTGTCCCACATATCAAAAGGACATGGCATATTATAGTAATGCTTTTCATTGAGTATATATATATTTTTTTTTTATTAAATACTAGCAGCGTTGCCCATGCTTGATTCAAAAATCATATGACTCAATTTTTCAATCGGTATCACTTGACTTAAAATATTTTTTGCCCTTCCTTGCCTTTTTAAAGGAGTGCCCTTTGCCGTGCTGATGTTGCTACACGCCTTACTTCTTCCCTATCTCACACTGCGAATTTTTCTAAGCTCTATACTAAACATTAAATCTGTTATGAAAAAAGAACTAAACAAAATGAATACAAAACAATCAGCTTTAAAAAAGGACTGTAACTGGAAAAACCGAATGAAAAAAGAATGTTGACAACAAATACTTTTTCACACCCAACCCAGTTCTGGAATCAGAATCAACGTTGAGTTTAAGCGTTTAATGAGCCAATTGGAGTAAAGTGCCATGCAGATTTAAATTTTTCCCACTTGTGACGAATGCAGCTATTGATTTTTTTTTTTTTTTTTTTTGCATGCTAGTTAACATTCATGTCAGTCAACTATAGGCTCTCCCTCTGGCCAGTAGAAAATGGCCGCAAACTACATGAAAACTGCCGTAGAAGCATGAAAAATTCAATTATTTCCACTATCGATGGGAGTTGGGAAATGTAAAGTTGGTCTTGGCCTTCCCGCTAACTTGGAGCATGTGCATGTAAATTTTGGTGCAAATCTGTCAAATTGCGGCCCTGCATTCATTACACACACACACACACACACACACACACACACACACACACACACACACACACACACACACACACACACTGCCTTTTATAGATAGGTTAAATCTGATGAAAATAATAGTATCTATTTATGTAATTTGTGTACTAAATATTAAAAAGTGAGTTCTATACAGATTGTTTACCTGTAGACTTTTTTTGTCATTATGGTAAAAGTGAACAAAATGTGTAAATATGTATTGATATATAGAAATAACAAAATAAATATGGTGTAAAGAAACCAAAGTGGCATGTTTGTGTGTGCCATTCTAAATGTTTAAGAAATTAAATATAATTTTACACTTGAGTATTTCGTGTGTGTGTTAATTTTTTTTTTTCTTTTTATGCATAAGAAACCCGGCAACAGATACTTTTAGCAGATGTTTCAATGTACCTTGTACTTAAAGGCATTCTTGCTTTGGCTATTGTCAAAGTACTTTAAATGATGATAGGATTTAATTTCACATCTGATGACTCTGGTATTGCAATTTCTAGCAGTTTGTCTTATTTTATCCCAGTCACTTTTTCAAAGTTTTTTTTTTCTCCTGATCAGATGATTATAACTAGTGTTTTTTTTTTTTTTTTTTTTTTTTTTTAAAGATTCAATATTGGTATAGAGTATATTTAGGAAAGATAGAGCAGAGTTCGAATTCCAGTTGAATCCATTGCATTCACTTATGCGCTAATACCCTTGGGAAAGGTATGAATCCTCTTTTCCCCCCCCAGCTATGGGTAAATAGCAGGACAGTCCGAATTCTATAGCATTGGATGGTAACTGGTCTACCACAGAAAGAAATGGCGACCTTTTACAGGGAAAAAAATCTGTCTAGCCTAAGCGTGTATCACACATAGCACATAACTGATGTAATGTAGATATTTGTAAACGCTTATTTGTAGTTTGCATTGACATAAAACCAACTGCAATAGTATTTTTTTTTTTTGCTACCTTTCTTCTACTCTACTGAATACAGTGCATTTCTTTTTCAATTAATCAATTTCTCTTTTTCACTCTTTTCTTTTTGTTTAGTTCATTCAATTATTAAGCAGTGATACTCACATAAACAACTAATCTTCAGAAACATTATTCCAAATTATTTTGGATGTCACTTTTTTTTTCTTTTTTTTTTTTTTTTTTTTTTTTTAATAAAATAATTTTAATTACTATATTCTATTCTGATACATTTTTAAATAAGTTTTATAAATTAGATGCTGTATTACATGATTGACTACTAAGTATATGCATGTATATTACTAGCCTGTAAGCATAAATTAAAATGTTTAAAAAATACCCAAAAAAACTTGTGAATTAAAAATAGTATTTTTATATTTTTGCCATATTGCTTATAGTTGTGATTTTTATCTGAATATCTTATGAAAATGAGTTTACTATATATTGTTTTTGTATTTAAGAAAAATGTGTCTTTCTTATGCTCTCTTTTTTCCTATTTGGTACTGGATTTTCTGAATGGTATGTAGGGTTTTGATTGTAGTATTCAGCTACTTATGAATGTAGTAAGCTTGTCTAATGTTGTTTTAATCTTGATAAAACATCAATTTCAATTTAGTTGACAATATATACCGTGATTATAAAAACCCTACCTGAGCAAAGAATAGATTAGAAAATACAATCTCTGATAGCAATCATGTTTTTGTTCATTTGAATAATATTAGAGTTGGATATTAATGCTTCCTTGTATAATTTGAATAATTCTCTTATTACAGACTACTATGACTATTACAATAAGTTGTAATTAGTAGGTGATGTAACAGTTTTCCACTGCTTTTATTGGGATTTTCCTATTGTAAATTCCACTTGGTACAAATAAGTGATAACCTGACATTATTCAGTGACCTTGGTTTCTGGTTTGTTTTTCTTTCAATCCCTATGTTGTGTGTGTGTGTGTGTGTGTGTGTGTGTATATATATATATGAGTTTAGCCTAAAATAAGGGCAAGCAAAAATTGCCTTGGTGGACCTCTTAAAAATGGCTTTTTTTTTTCTTTTTTTTTTTTTTTCAAGAATTTGCAAAATTTGTTTTTATTTGTTAAAAAAAAAATATTAAAATAAAATCTTTAAAAAATTGATAAAATAAACAAAAAGCTTTAAAATCTAATATTTTATTGACAAATAGATTATGTTGACAAGAACTGTTAGCAATGATACATTGCAGGGGAACATTTTCAAAAAAGAAATCAAACATTACAACATTATTAGCTTAGAATATGTTGTGGAAAGAACAAGATTGTTGTATTACTGTACAATAATATAAAGCAAATCAAAATAACTATTAAAACCAATATGAAGACAAGACATATTCCATGACTTCACTGTAGAAATCTTAACTTTATTTTGAATTTTGTGTGGGCATTGACATTCTGACGGCTGATTGGAAAAACTTGATGAAGGCTCAGGTTGAACCTCAAAGGGCTTTGACCACTTTGTTTTAGTGGATTTGCTCTGTGGAGAATATATAATAAAAATAAATTACATTAAGAATTTAACATATTGACAGAATATTTTGAAAATAATTTTTTTTTTTTTTTCCATTTGAAGCTCTGAATAAAGGAACTGTACTCTGTTAGGATCAACTCAAATCTTTACCACAGTAAAATATTATATAAATAGAACTACTAAAAAGAATAGAACAACAAAATACAGGTATACCCCACCTTATGTTGTTCCAGAGGTCACAACTTAGGTTGAAAAATGACTTAAGTTGTAATAACCACACTATAAACTGCAAATAAGTATTCCCCATTGCCTATTACATATGATATGTATGTACAGTGTTCTGAATAAAATAATTAATTTCCACCTTATCTTCCAGCGATATAGTCTTACACTTAGAATTAGCACCTGCACTGGGATTTTTGTTCAGTGCCGTGGGCAAAAATGTATTCTAAATCACAACTGAAATGTAATTGAAGGAACTTCAATGGCAGAACACAGATGTAAACAAGTCTGAATTCAAAATCAGTTTTTGGGTTGAAAATGATGCATGGGTTTCACCTCTTGGCTGAACATACTTTATTATGCTAATTTTTTATTTTTTGATGATATATAGTATACATAATATTATCTTTAAATTTATTTAAATATGATTTTATATATGTTTTATTGTTATTTTAGTGTTTTGATGTTTCTAATATTTTTAATGGCTGACATAAACTTTAGCAAAACAACCTCAGGCAAGTTTTATTTTTCTATATAATGTTGAAAAACCAACATATCTTCTAAAATGGCTTAACTTGAAACAACTTAAGCTGAGGCATCACTGTATTATTTTTCTGTGAGTTTAGACTTGTTTACATTATTAATGTCAACAAAAGGATCCTTTACTTGCTGACATGAAAATTAGTAATTTCTTATAGATAAAAATATTTTCATGACTAATTTAGCTTTCAGAAGAACTTTCTCTACTCGTCAATTTGTCAGAATTGAAAAACATTCATTTTCTATTATTTTGGTGTGGTGTGTGTATTGCTTATAATATAAATGTCAAACTGATCCCTAAATTTTGACATGTAGTTTTTTCCTTTTTGAGGGGGGGGGGTCCAGTCTAATTAAGTATTGCTACTTTAAAATGAAATGTATTATTGTGTGTGTGTGTGTGTGTGTGTGTGTGTGTGTGTGTGTGTATATATATATATATATATATATATATATATAATGTGCATGTTTCATTAAAAACAACAGACAAGGTACTACGATTAAGCTTTTTATTTAATTTTTATTGTGTTTGAACAAGAGTTTTCTTTTTTGGACAAAGAGTGTGTAAAAATTGTATTCTGTGTATTTCTCCCTAAAGTAATAATGATAATGAACACACAGTCAAAAATTATATACACATTTATTACAAAAGCCAAATGCATATTAATTACAAACAAGACGAATCTTCACTAAGACATGTTATAAAGAAATACACTACCCCAATTGACCAAAATAAAAAAAAAAAAAATCAAATTATCTATTATAAAAAATTTAAGACAGCTAACCTTATCCTCAAAAATAACAACACACCAGCTAAGTCAAAATTACAAAGAACGAACATTATCTAAGAGTTCAAATGCCCCTTAAGGAACTGTTCCTGATCAAACCGGACTCCTAAATAATTACATTAGTTACACAACTATATGCTTATCCAGACTTCTTACGTTACACCTATCTGATCACAGCTCCATTAGAACCCATTTAAATACACACACAAACTTAGCAGACTTTGTTAGAAACATACTAGTAGAAAACACAAATGTAATAACTGCATCCACCTGTAAAAAAAGATTAAAAATAATAAAAGCTTTAATAATAAAAAAGAAAAAGCCAACTCTTAACAATATTAACTACGAACAAGGCCACAATGTGCTAACCGTATTTGGAAATTAAAACATCCCTACTACACACTAAGACATACGCATAATGCACACACTCAGTTAAGCTGAAAAATCAAATCATTCTTGGTAATGTCTAAAGGTATAGCCAAAAGTGCTTTGGACAGTTTTTACACACTCTTTGTCCAGAAAAAAAAAGCTCTTGTTCGAACACAAGAAAAATTAAACAGTTTAACAGTAGTACTGTCTGTTGTTTTAATGAAACATGCATGAACTAAGGATTGCTTAAATATATATATAATATATATATATATATATATATATATATATATATATATATATATATATGCAAATTCTGTTCATTTTATTTCAGTAGGCATAAATGTTACAAGATTGAAATAAACTTGTAACATTTTGTTGAAATTCCTTTCATCTACCTCTTTTCTTTTATATAATAAATGTGAATGTCAGTCTCCTTTTTCAATTGAAGAGACACAACTCTAACTTTCAATAACTCATGTTGCAGAAATTTTGAATTCCCAAATTTTTGTTACTGCGATTGGTTGTGATTGGTATATATATATATATATATATATATATATATATATATATATATTAATTTTACACGATAATTTTTTATAATTTGGAAATAAATTTGGGAATAATTGAGATTAATTATGAAATCCTCCATGAAATAAAATAATTGTTTGTACAGAAAGTAAAGACCTACACACATCAAATTGTCTTTAAATTAAGTTGAAGCAGGAGAATTATTGTTGAACTTTTAAAAGGTAAGCTTAAATATTCTTGCAATTTAAAATGCATCGACCAATTCTGAGTTTTTCTGTAGTTTATTGTTGCTTATTGTATATGGCAGAAGCATGCCTCGCAAAAAGAAATCTCTGCCAGCAGAAGACCAGGTTGCAATAAAAAGAGCCAAGGCTGCAGTGAGGAAAAGAAATTCCCATGCAAATGAAAACTTAGATCAAACAGCATCCAGGAGAGCTTCCAATGCCAAGAATATGCAAAGACTTAGGGACTCTCAAACTCCTGAACAAGCCACAGAAGGAGCTAGCTTAAATGTCACCCAAAAGCCAACATTTGGCCTGATGTGCTGTTAACCATTCAGACACACAAACCTTCTGGTTTGCAAAGTTCATATTATTACTTATAATTACTGAATGGTTAACAGCATGTCAGGCCAAATGATGGTTTCCATATGGGATACAGGTTCGATTCCTGTCAGAACATATTTTTTACAAAATTTTTTGAACATTCAGGCTGGTAATTGTATTTAATATTGTTTTAATTAAAAAATGAGCATCTACTGAAATAGGTTGTATCTATAAAAATAATGTACAAAAAGAAAATATATTAAAATATTTGTTGGATTTAATCCATTTCATATATGTTGTTGTTTACGTTAGGTTATGTTTCAGAGCACAAATGATATATTGAGAAAAATTGTCAAGGATGTGTGGTTATAAGCAGTAATTTGAATTTTGCTGACAGGAAGTTCTCTGTGGCTGAATGGTTAACAGTTCATCAGGCCAAATATATAATTGCATCCCAAGCAAAAAAAGAAAAGCATTAAGGAAAGAGAACAATAAAAGAACAAGAATTAAGTATACAAAAGATGACATTGAATTTAAATTTTTGAAGATCAAAAAAAGTTTTACTTATCAAAAGATAGCTAAAGATGCATTCCAAAAGCTAAGAGATAGAAAAACTTTGTTAGAAACAAAGAGAATACTGAAATGTTATGTGATATCTGTCCTACTGTATAGCAATAGGATTGTAGTTTTACAAAAAAATACCACGGACTGAACATGTTAGTAATGATGTGGTTTTAGAGAAAATGGAAACAAAAAGGAAACTTATTCTTAACATCAGGAAGAAGCAGTTGAAATTTCTGGGGCACATAATGAGGAAGGAGGGCTTAGAAAATCTGTTACTCACAGGATGGATTGAGGGCAAAAGGAACAGAGGAAAACAGCAAATAACATTGACAATCTTCAGAAAATGAATAGCAAAACAGGGTTTAGAAAGAATTAAGACAAAATTTATTTAGAACTGCAAGGGACAGGAAATTGTGAACGGCCATGATTGCCTACATCCTGAGGGGACACAGCACATAAATAAAGAGAGACTGCCTGAACATTGATTGTTAAAATCCATTTTGAGAAGAAATTGGTATATCTTTCTATTTTGAATGTTGATTTGCTTTCTTTGCAAAATACAGTATTTTTGAAATTAGCTGAAATGATTATATCTTGTTTTGCTCTGAAATTTTTCTCATCTTCTATTTACATAATTAGCAATTTTTTAATTGACTTGTATGCTTATATATTAAAATTATTCAGTACATATCTTTAAATTTTCCTCACAATGTTTTTTTTCATTTTAAAAGTAATTTGCATGACTTTCCCTCTACTTCATTGCAGGCTGCCAGCAACTATGTGCTGTCACCTGATGCTGAGGTATTCATTCCACAACAATATAAGGCTGCTGCAGCTCCTGTGCTGATCCCTAAAGATGCCCCCATCATACCTCAGCCATTTTCTACACTGGCCGATGGTGGCTCCAAGCATCCAAACAGGATGGGCAGTAACTACACAGCACCACCAATACACACAGATGCATGTGCAGTATTACCAAATGGGTATGTACTTGATAAATAACTTATATATATATATATATATATATATATATATATAAATTTTTTTTTTTTTTTTTTTTTTTTTAAGAAATCTTTTATTTATTTATTTTTTCCCTTTTTTAACATTTGTTGCAAAAAAACAATTTAAATACACATTCCAGATATCTAATAATTGTAATATAATATCTTGTAATAATTATAAATGTGCCCTCAATGAAACCTGTTCACTTACAGAATGAGACTGTGTATACCCTGTATCTCATCTCTTCACTCAATTTGAGAAGTTATCAGCTTCTGCTGATAAAGCAGAATACTTTGCTTGTAAATTCTCTTCTAGTTCTACTGACTCAATTGGAACTGAATCTCTCCTGTGTGATATGCATATAACTCCATCCATAATTTCTTCATTCATCTCTAAACTTCATCCCCACAAAGCATGTAAGTCTTGATGGTATCCCTACAAAAGTCCTAAAGAAATGTGCACCTGAAATGGCTCCTGTTATCCTAAACCGTAACAATAAATGCCTTGCTCCTTCTTGCTTTCCTGTTTAATTGAAATTCTCTTTTGTAGTTTCTGTTTTTAAGAACTCTGGCAAACTGTCTGATTCTTTTACCTATTGGTCTATTAATCTTCTACCTCATTTTGGCATAGTTTTAAAGGTTCTAATTAACTAGGAATTGGTTAAGCATCTCATCTCAGGATTTTCTTTCAGATAAATAATATGGCTTTTACTTCTTTAGGTCAACTGCTGATGTGTTGATTATTATTGCAGAAAACTTCTATCAAGCTTTATATAAGAATGGTGAAGTTCAGGCTGTTGCTTTAAATATCCCAAAAATGTTTGACAGATTGGCATGCAGGTCTTCTTCACAAGTGAAAGGGGGTTATTTCTGAATTCATTTTTGATTTAATTCATTCTTATCTAATTGTGAAATGAAAGTTGTCTTGAATGGTCACTCTTCTAGATCTTTTTACTTTAATGCAGGTGTGTTGTCGGACTTTATCCTTGAACCTACTTTCTTCCTAATTTTCATCAACAACCTTCCCAATGTTATTAGTTCTCAACTTGGTATCTATGCTGATAACACAACTATTTACTCCTGTCTTAGTGGTAACTCTGATAAGTTTGATGAGGTTAAATTAGGAGCTAATATTAAAAAAAAAAAAAGAGAAAAATAAATCTGTTATTTGGTGCAAGAAATATCCAAAATGAAACTGCTCTCTTTTAATTATCTTAGAGAACATTTTTTTTTACCTTCTATCAGCATGGCTGATGTTAACTTCCAGGAGAGTTACTCATTGTACCTTCTTGGGATAATGTTTTGCACTGGTATTAAGTAGAAAACATATATTGAATCACTTGCCAGGAAAGTTGGTTCCTGTTATTCCAATTTTGTCTCACCAGAATTTATTTTACACATAAGACTACCATTTATCCATGCTGTTCTGGTGCTTTTGATATATATTTAGAGATTCTTGACAAATCCAGACAATATGTAATGTTATTTGTCCCACTGCCTTAATGTATCTTCCCTGTGCTTTTCTACCTTAAATTTAAGTGCAGTACTTGATTGATGGCAAGATCTCATCATTTTACAGTTGAAATGGCTTGATGTAACTATAAGTTCTATGCTAACAGTTTCTTCTCTTGCTCTTCTCACTTGTGGAACACTCTTCCAACTTCTTGATTTCCAGTCAACTTTGATCTTTAAAAATTTATATGCAATGTCAGTCATTATCTTCTGTCTCCATAATTCCTGTTCTTTTTATCTTCCTCTCTTTAATATTTTTTCTCAGATTCTTTCACACTCAGTAACCCCATGAGTTATAGTAGCCTTATCACCTTGCTTGAGGTGAAATGATTAAAAAAAAATCCTTTTGTATCATAATTTAAAAAAAAAAAAAAATTACCGAGGATGTTTACTTTATTTTCTTCTTTCTGGTCAATTTAAAGTATTTGATTTACTCTCTACATTTTGGTTTTCATTAAGTTAGCAATAGGTACCATATTTTGATTTTTGAAAATTTTGTACTTTGTTATTGAAATGTTTGGTTTGAAATAAGTGTTGTCCTCTGTTTTGTGTATAAAAAGTGATAACATTTGTTTACTTTTGATACAAGATTTTTTTTTTCTTAAAAATGCCTTTACTTATTTTTTTGTCTTTTTAGGGGAAAATAATGAAGAAACTAATCAGAATTGAAATAGTTGTAATTTCTGTAAACATTTTCAAACTTTGACTCTCTTTGTTATTATAAACTTAGTTAGATTTTAACCCATTATTGTATCATTGTAGACATTGGTTGGTACTTAACATGTGGGTTATTACTGTAATCAGGGTTCTCTTGCATGTTCGAAATTTGCAGTTAATAAAATGCCATGAAAAAGCTAAGTACTTTGCTTGCAATGGAAATTAGTGATTACCTGTCAATTACATTTGTGTTCACTTTGATGTATAATTATTGGCTTCTTTTTTTTTTTTTTTTTTTTCCTTTTATATATACATTGATACATTGTTGAGTAAGACCTGTAGATATTTTCACTAAGAAAATCTCTACAGTGACTATTACTATAACCTCTGGGTATTTTTTTTTTTTTTTTGTTTTGTTTATCCCAAGTCAGTTTGAATAAAAATGTGCAGGTCAGAATAATTAAGCTGATTAATTGGTATTTAAATTTGAAATAATGTTTATCTTGGATATTTTTTGTTTTTTAAAATGAATATCTTTATTTTACAATTTTTTTTTTTTATACTCTTGTTTTTTATGGTTGTAATAATGTTTATGAAGCAAATCATGTTTACTGAAAGGATATGTTAAATAAAAATATCAAAAAACATTCAGTTAAACTCTCAACATTGTTCAATTACATTAGATGCAAAGTCTCTTGTTTTTTGGCAGCTTTGAAAATGGTATTTTCTTAGAAGAAATTATCCTTTTGCTTACTAAATCTGGATTACTTACACATCCTTTTGTTTTGATGTTAATTCAATACAAAATATAATCAGTGTTACTTGATTTCAGATATGAATTAGGATTTAGAATTTTCAAGAATATTACCTGTTCTATAATGTAAATCCATACTAATGCTCTCTGTTTAAGGTGTATTTCAATATTTAACAATTGGGATGATAATATATTTGTGAATATAAAATATTACAAAAGTTATTTGTTAAAAAAACAACTGTATGCATACTCTTGTTTTAGTGAAATTGAGAAAAAAGACATTGAACATTTTAATAACTTTCTATGAAAACTGATAATTAAGCTATTAATTTGCTAAGTAGATTACTATTAACTGGATGTATAAGAACTTCATCCTTACTAGATATGTTTAAACACACCCACACAATTTATGGGGATATGTGAGAAAGATAGCAGTTAATCCTAGACTTGAAAATTGTTGGTTCCACAAAGCAATGATTCGTGGGAAGAAGCTGCTCGAGTGCTCATCATTGGAATATGAAGGGAATGAGGGTAGTTTTGCTACAACGTGCCTAGCGTAGCAGGTCTTGGCTGTGAAGGTTAGAACTGATAGAACTAAAGAGTGTAGTTCATCTGAATACTTTCCATGGAAATAGCGATCAAGCAGCAAGAGAAAGGGGTTATAGCGTGGAAAATAATTCACCACCCATTTGGACTCTATCTTGACTGGAAATATATATATAGCAGCAGTACTCCATGTTTGGCCTGATCTGGCTCTTGTAATGGTAGGGGGATAGATAGTTACTGAAGTGGGACAGGAAACTGACCATATATTTCTTCTTTTTTTTTTTTTTTTTTTTTTTCATGATGAAAATCTATAGATTTTTTTTTTTTTCTCAAGTATATATCTGCACCTTGTGTATTAACCATTCCAGAAAAGGTGATATATTTTTTTAAGTACTCTAGTACTTGTTTTGAACGGTAAAGATGTTATTTGCTATAACAAAGGTTTCTGGTTGTATGAAACCTGTTACTTTCTATAATTGTTGCTTTTCTTCACTTAAAACCTTCCTAATCAAAATAGTATTATTTGATAATTATCCTGTATGAATATCCTGAAATATTTGTTAGAATTTACATGTTCTCTGTAAATATTTAATTCTAAGATCAAATTTTATTCCAAAAATAAAAAAAATGACATTCTGTATATTTTTAATATTTTAGCAATAGGTTCTTCTAATTCATTCACTATGACAGATCAGTGTTTATTGATAGTTATTATCTTTTCAACACTCTAATGTCCATCCTCTCATTTACAGAGTACGATGGATAAATTGTCATCTAAACTACGCAAAAATGAAAATAACACTGACATCTCACTTTCAAAGATACCTTTACCAAAATTACACAAAAATATCTTGAAATACTAAATAGTAAATTTCTTCAGTAAAATCGCCATTGGCTTCAACCACGGCCTCCAGACGAGTTTGGTATCTCCTGCAACTCTTCTGGACTCTGTCCTTGTATAAGTTGGTGAATGTTGCCATAATGCTTCTCCTCGGTTCATCTCTGGTGTTACAAGTTTTGTTGGTCTCTCACTCAACTGTGCCCCATACATAATAAGGGAATTGCTGTCTAAAAAGATAGGTGGTCAGATGTAAAGGATGATGTAGTTGCAGAAATTGTTTGACAGCCATGTCTAGGTTCTCCCACATGTATGGCAGATTGCAGAGTCCTGTTGCCAGGCACAGGGTCTTCCAGTAGCCACTCTTGACCCAGGGTGGCACTGCCTCCTTAAGGCGCTTGATGTTGGCCACCATAGTATCAGAGTGAGCTTTCATAATCACCATTAAACTCTTCCAACTCATTCTAAATCTTCTACACTGTCCTCAGATTGACACCCAAACAATCTGTAATGTTCATATTGGAGCTTCCGCCATGAATGCCAAATAGTACAGCATGCTGTTTGCAAATTTCTGGCAGTGTGAATTGCACCATAGTGCTCTTTTTCTCACTGACAGTGTCCAACTGACTGTATTGTACTGTGCAATTGGCAAAAACAAACATGTATGTGTGAAACTAAAAATATAAAATGGCGACAATTTACCTATCGCACCCTGTATGGCATAAGTGTTTATTAATTCTCCTCTTTGAAAGTAGGTATCTTTACTCATTTTCTAATAAACATATGCATACATTTTCTATAAATTTAACTTTTTATATTTAATTTTGTCCTTAAATCTTTTTCCAATTATGTATCTGCCTCTTTTACATATACTGTTGTGTTTTTCCAATTAAAGATGTTGTATCTTACTATAATTTTACCAAAAGTCTTTTTTGTCTGTATAACATTGCGTTACTAAAGGGCAGTTGGAATTATGGCAACCAAATTTTCTGTGGTTACTAATGGGAGAATGTCTTTAGCATATTAATCTTTTCACATTTATAGTTGGGGGCTTTAACTTACAATGTAAATATGATGCCAAGTTTGTGTCTATCAGATTAGCTAAACCAAATCTTTGGCTTTTTCTTTAACTGTATAAAGTAGACATCTAGCTGAAAATTTCCTTGGGTACAAACAAGCCTTGACCCCCCCCCCCTTTAAATGGCATTTTTTTTTCTTTTCTGGTCACTGGAAAATCAAAACTTAAAAAAAAAAAAAAAAATTGTTGACAACATGTATTAACTAAATATAATTAGCCTGTGTTCATTGCTGCAGTAAGAGTCCATTTAAAAAATTTAAGTTTCTAAAATACTTAAAATATTTTGTAAACTCCCTAGACATTTAAATTGAATAATCCAAAAGTTTGTGATGTTGATGATTTTCAAATAGGTAGGATTCAATAAATAGTTCAGTGCATGATTGGGATTGCTCCTAGGAATAATCAGTTAGATCTGCTCCATTATAATTATTCTATCCAAAGCACCCAATTAATGTACTTATTTTCTAATTCAAAATATTTAAACTGTATGAATTTGTATTAATAGATTCAAGGTGTTCATTTTTTTTTCTTTTATTTTAAAACATTTATTTATTTATTTATTTTTTTTAAATTTTTTTTATTTTTTTTTTTTGAGTTATTGGAATTCTGAGCCACCTTACCAAGACCAACATCATGCTAATATTACTCTTTCTATTATAATCAATTTTAAACTAATTTTATTAATTGCATGATACTTTCCAAATTAATAGCATCAGCAGGTACTTTTCTCATAAGGCTCTTGTTGATTAACAGTTACAAATTTATAGATACATGACTCTTAATTACCAAAGATCAAATTCTCACATCATGATATACAAATTACTAATTAAGATAACATTTATTGATTATATTTATCATTCAAAATTTATTTTGCGAAATCTAAATTGGAATTTTTTCTTCTGTTATTTCTTTATATTTTTCATAAACTCCAAGAATAAGGGTATTGCCTATACTTTATTATATTATCTGTTTCACAAGTATATTTTGATTTTTAAATATTTAAGAACATTGTTGAAGACTAAGATTTTGAAAAGAAAGGAGTTATTTTGCTTAGTAAATTATTCAGAATGTGAAAATTGAAGCTTTAAAATTCTGATTTTTTTTTTTTTTTTTTTTTTTTAAAACATTTTTAAGCAATCATGAAAAAATTATAAATAAGGATTTAAGTTTAAAAAAATTGTTGGTACATTAAAATAAGTATTCCCTACTATTTGAATCAGAAATAACTACTGTATATACTTGTGTATAAGATAAGCTAACTTCATGTATTGTGTGATTCCTGATTTTTTTTTTTTTTTTTTTTCATCAATTTTAACTTCTCCAAAAATAATTAAAAAAAAAAAAGAAAAATGGTCACTAAAAATGCACAATTTTTAACCTTTTCAAAAGAATTACGGGTGTCGAGTGTGACCCCCACCATTTTTGTGTAAAAACCTGATCATAAAAACTCTCTATACTCAAGTATATATGGTATATCTCATTTCAGACTTAGAAATAATTTCCGTGCTTTAACTATATCAAGTAATAATCATAATAGGTTTAAACATGCCTATACATGTGTGGTAGCTAGGTTAGCCTTTTTTTTATCTCTGATCTTTCAGCTAGATTTCCTGGACTTTCATTATAAGTTATATTTGTATGCATAAGCTTTCCTATGTTTATACATTAGTTTAAAAAAAATTCCTGTAATCCCAATCAATAAACCAACAAGTACTATATCAGTTTTGTTTTGGCAACAACAAGTACCTCTAGTCAATCTTTATCAATGTCACAAGTTTCTATCCCTAGGCTGAGTCATTGGTTAGTCATAAATCAATACAAGAGGACTTATTGCTATTTTCTATGCTTTTTGCAGTTCTTTGCTTGTGTATGTATGCATTCACCAGTATGATGTTCTGATTTAGACTTCTAAAATATTCAAGAAAATTAAAAATAAAATTCTATTTTTGATAAAAGCATAGAATTCTTTCTGATTATACTAGTCTCCCCCTCTCCACATAGTACATGTCAAAAATAATGGGATAATTTGTGTATGGATCTAGGATCAGTATTTGCATAGTCTGTGGAAAGTGTTATGTACACATGCACAGATTTTATTATGCAAGGTTTATGTCTGGTGAGTGATCACTTGGGAATACCAGGTGCTGTAATCTTGGATGTGTGGGTAGTGTAATGGATAATGGTTCCAAATGAAAAATTGGAGAGCTGAGTTACATTCACTTATGTGTAAATACCTTTGGGAAAGATATAAATTCACCTCTTCTCCCCCAGCTATGGATTAAATAGTAGGGCTTGTATCTAAAAATCATAATTATCCCCCCAAAATTGTTAATACAATATTTTCTCAGAAAAGAAAAAAAGAATTATCCTTACAATCCAAAAATATATTCAGGCTTTAAATAACCTACAAAAGATTAAGTCATAAAAAAAAAAACAACAAATCCATCAATTTATTATGCAAAGCAATGTTTTCACAATAAAATTGTTATTGACCAAGTGAGATTGTTCAAATTTTCAAGATATATTTATATGAGCAATATTTTGCTTGATTTTTCCAACTTATCACTATTTTTAATAGCAATAGATGTACATATTCTAACTGGTTTTGAGTATCCCAGATTTGATTATGAAAACAAATTAAGTGCAACATAAATTTTCATTTATAAATACATCCAAAGGTTATAGACTATAAAAATATTTTGACTTTTACTACACCCTAGATAATGCCTAATTTTTAAATTTTTTTTTATTTTTTTTAATACACATGTGACACTGGGACCTCAGTGATGAGTTAATCAAACAAAAAAAAAAAAAAAAGGGGGGGGGAGACTACTAACTGGATGTTAATTATTTGCAGGAAAGTGAATTGAAAAGCTAAGAAAATTAAAAATGAGATGTGTTTAAAAATTATCTTTCAAAATAATAAAATGGAATCCCAAATAGTTCCAAGTAGAATTGAACCCAAATTTAATTAGACTTGAGGAAAACCAAGATTACCCATCTTTCCCCACTTCCCACTGATAAGGAAGACAATGTATCCTCAAAGATGTCAGTCCTGAAAAATCGAAAAACATGTCGACTTTTTTTTTTTTTTTTTTTTTTTAATGGGTGGTCACTGAAATAACATCTAAATTGTTCTGGATGAAGAGCCAGGAATAAAATCTGGTTTGACTCCGACACCCAGAAAGGAAAAAATCCCTACAAAAATAGATATTAGTACCTAAGATTAGGAATGGGTTGGTTCATTTTAATTTCTGTGACATTTGTCAAAATTTTTATGGCTGACTTTATTTTGGATTCCTTTGGATACAATTGATAAAAAAAAAATTAATTACTAGCCCTGGAGTGACCATAGGTAACTGGATGTGTGGCCTCGTCGATTGAGAAATCACCTAAAATCAACCAGCATGAGACAAGCTGAGAAAGGAACATTAATGACTAGAAATCTCCTTTTCACCTACGCATACTAAAAGTTTAGATTCATTAAAGACAGTAATGGAGTGGGCTGAGGTTGGATGATGAGTAAGTGGGAAAAGGAAGAAATAGATTAGCATTGCCTATATGGAGCAATGTTGTGAGATGATATATGAAGTAAGTTGGAGTAAGGATGGTGGGTGGCTTGATTCCTCTGACCACTCTCAAAAATTGGAAAATTACTCAAACATATTTTGAAAATATGGGATTTTAGAAAAAAGTTGATGCTAATGGTGAAATACACTCAAACCGCAAACCCCCATCACCCACACACCTGCTAGATACAGGACTCCATATAACCTGGAGGTTTGTACAACTTGAAGAGTCCCCACATATTGCTACTGGAATCCACATCATTTGCTGAGTCCTCTTGACCAAGACCTTGTGCCAGTCCTGAAGACCAGAACTTAGAAATTTAAGTTGCTACTAACACAGGCTGTAATCTCCAGAAGAGGATCCCAGTGTCATTTGATTATAACAGTAAGTAGGAAGGGTTAAAACTGCTGTATACAATGAATCATATATAAACCAGACTCTTGTTACATTTTTAACCAGAGTTGATTCTTTATTCCAAAGAATTCTTTGTGTAGCTCCTCACCATCAACCTGTTCTTTGCTTCAATTTACTTCATCAGTGATCTTTTCACACTCTGAGATCGAAAACACAATGGGGCAAAGGAGTGAAGGAGACAAACATCAGCTAGAGTGAGTGGAACTGTACTCATAAACATGATACCAGCAGCAAATTGGTAACACTTTAATAAGTGAGGAATCAGTTAGATAATAACTATGGTGGTTTGAAGGAACCTGAAGATCAACGTGGGAGACTGGATTGCACATATTAATATGGGCTCTTTGATATTCATCAATCTTTCACCATTAATTTTAATTTTTCTATTGTTTTTACAATGAAGTTGGTCTTAACCAATTAACGTTGGTAATATTTTCAGAATATCTCTAGATGAGCATTATATCTTGTGACTTTCAGCTTATATGTCTATCGTTATTAAAAATATTGATGATAACCTGTTTGCTGTGTGTTAGGCTTCATTATACAAACAAAAAAAAAATGCAACTTACATTTTTATTGATAAATCCAGAAGACAAGTCCAGAGAAACACTTTATTAGCACAGTCTTCCATGTAGTTGAAAAAATTATATTATTATTATGCATGTTAATATGGGCTCCTGGATATTCTATAATCTTTACCACTCTTTTAACCATTAATTTCCTTAACCTTTCTACTGTTTGAATTTTAACATTATTTATGGTGGTTTTAATTGTTTCTCCAGAGATCTTCTTTGCTTCTAGAACTTAGCGTAGGGTTAACTGAAGGAGGTAATAATGTCTGCAAATCAAATAATACTCTGAGGGTCACTTGACATGTAGCCTGATATAGTAATTAGCTTTCCCAAATCCTTTCATGATTACCGTGAATGTGCTAGAATAATTCTCTGCATTTATCTTCACTTTATCATCCACTTTGTAGGAACATGTAATTTTAATGACTCCAATACCAGCCCAAAAGATTATTCTTCTTCATTGTCTTCTAAATTTTGTTGGCTGACTATTTTCATTAAAAATTGAGAAATCTGTTCTAATGTACTTCCTTGCTCAATGTATCTATTTCTCATGTTGATTTTTATTTAAGGTGATAGTTCGCTTGCCTTTAACAATGTTTTTAATATTCTGCATCTTTTCTCTCTCTCTTTCTCTTTCACTTTTTTTTTTTTTTAAATCCTTTTAGCCCCCAGCAAGGCAATAAAGCCACTAAGGTGCTAGTTTACCAGGTGTGAAAAAATGAGAAAAAGAAAACATTAACATATTAATACAAAAAGATGAAATCATTAAGAAGACAGAAGATAATGATTGACATAGTATTTAAATTTTTTAAGAGCAAAGTTGACTGAAAATGCTGGTTTTAATTTCTGAGGATGATTGCAAAACACTTTCCCCCTCCTTAATTTATAGGCAGAAGCGCACAAATGCATGCTGAGACTTCAGTCCACTTTTCTTGCTATTACTCTTCTAATTTTTCTCAGATCTCTTTTTGTGTCATTCTTAAAATTTCTTTTTGGATTGTTCTGTGATCCTTGTTCAACTTGATTGTAATTTGCAAAATTATCATTCTTATAACTCCAGTAACTTGTTTCTCTTTTGAGGTTATCTTTCTTACAACTGACAATCTCTTTTTATAACTGAAATTAAAAAAAAAAATAAATAGATGTGTCAAAAGGACAGTTTTTCTCATGACACTGCTTTTTTTTTTTTTTTTTTTTTTTGTAATGTTTATTATTTTAAAAAGTGATGATTAAAATTGGAATAAAACCTAAATATACAATGAAAGTGAATTTATACTTTTTTTTCTTCTTGAATTTACAACAAAAATATTAAACACTATTTATTTATTAGATTGTTTATTTACAAGAATAATTTTATATTTACAACATTCCAAAAACTAATGCAATATTTATGATTTACTAATTTATAAAGAAATAAATGTGAAAACAATTTTTTATTCATAAATTTATAAGCATTTGCTAAATTATTAAATTATGTGAGCCAACTTGTAAGGAAATCCTTATTATTTACCATTTCATAAAGTTTGAGTTAAATGGCAATTAGCCAATGTTTTGCCAACCATTCCAATAAATAATATAATAGTGTAAATAAATAAATAAATTTACATATTAGAGTTTGTGTGTATGTATATAATGTTAAATGTTATTTCCTTGATAAGCTAAGATGGAAAATGAGACAGATACTGGAGAAAGCAAAGCCACAAATCAAAAATCACAAAACTAGAGAGGTTGGCAATCAAAATCCTACAGAGGAATGATAACATCATCATACTACCAGCTGACAAAGGCAATGTGACTAATCATGGACAAAACGGAATATACAGGAAAACTGGAATACCTCATTAGAAATGGTAGCTAAAGTAAAGAAAGATCCAACAATGAAAACTGTCAAAGCTCCTAATCAAGAACAAAAAACCATTTACCACCTAAGACATACAGGCAGTTGTCACATTACAACAAGCTACCACACATATACAGTTTCCCTAAAATTCACAAAGACTGTATTCTGCTCATACCAATTGTTAGCTGCTAAGACTCTGTGTGGCACCCTCTGAGTTGCTTCCTTGTGGATATAATTGACTTGTTAATAGAAAGATCACCATGTGTCTTAAACACTGCCCACTTCTTGGAAGTAATCAAAGATGCTCTCATCCAATTAAACCAGATGGTGAGTCTGGACATGGTGAGCTTGTTCACCAAAGTACCCACCGAGGAGGCACTATTGGACAGACTGGCCTCAGACACGTCCCTAGGAGAATGTACCAATATACCAATAAATAAGTTGATGGAAATGCTGACTTTCTGTCAGAGTATGGGTCCAAGACATCTGTATACCGCAAGTCAACATTCACCAGACAATACCTCAACTTAATAACTTCCCTGGGTACATGACAGCAGCTCTGACAAATTGGGATAGAAGGGTTCAAGAGGATAACAACACTCAGAAAACAACACTCAGAAAACAGCCTCAGTCTGCCTACCCTATGTGAAGGGATTATTGGAAAAATACAAGATCACTAGTCTATATAACATTAGAATGACCTTCAAAAGTGGCTCAACACTTTGGACACCTCTTCCAATTAATACCCTCCCATTGAGGAGAACATAATTAAGGACTCTGTATATGCCATCCCATGCATCTGTGGTAAGAAAAGTAAAGGAGAAATACATTGCCTTCTTAAGATAAGACTACAGGAACACTGTAAAGTCATAACATATGGAGAAATAGAAAAATCAACTGTAGCTGAATACATATGGAGGAAAAAGGAAAATGTGACCCAAATAGTTGCAAGTTCCAAAACTGACTACAAAAGTTTGGGTTAAAGAGAGATAACTGATACTGAGGCATGGCACATGAAACTAGAACAATATACCCTGGTTGATGAAATAAAGGGTTCAGTTTGAAATTCCAATCACCTGAAGGTCGGAGTGTACAACAGCTGAAATGTGAATATGGCACTGAAGATGAGGACAACAGTTTGAACAATGTAAATAATGTTAAAAAAAAAAATTACAATACCTCACCTCAGAAATATAAAGATATCAGCTAGTTAATACAAATTTTATGGGGTTTTTTTTCCATATATGCATCTAGGCTTTTGTTGTTCCCTTCAGTTGATTCATTCACTTGCAAAATTTATATTGGAATATCTTTTATTTAGACAGGTAGAATTTAGGCTTTCACTGCAGATCCATCTAGACTTTAATGAGATAATGTTTGGTGTTTCACTTTTTCCTCTTAACATTGAATAAGAAACTTTAATTTAACTAGAAGCTAACTTTTAATACCACTTAGCTGTCTGTAGGTTGGTTCTGCTGACAAAAGGCCTAATGATTGACCACTCACCAGTTCCTTATACTAAGGTACATCCATTCATTGAAGAAATTAGTACTATACATTTGTCCTTGTACTATAAAATTTGATTGCTAACAAAAATAACCAGAGTAAAGTGCACAACGAGCAGAATTTCTTTGAAGAAAGCTCAATGAAAATTTTGTTTTGATTGCAGGCTTTTGTGGATTTTTTTTTTTTTTTTTTTTTGTCATTAAATTAAGCTGTTGACTTCAGTGCAGGTATAAACAATTGATTTTGCCCAGTGATTTATCCAATATAGTCACTTTTCTTTTTCTTTTTTTTTCTTGCGATCTACCAACATTTTGTAAATTTAAATTTTTTTTTTTTTTTAAGGCCAAATAAATTAACCATAAGTTAGTCAAACACCTAACCATATCAAAGCTTTGTTATATAACACTTGTCTATAATGGTTAGTATGTTTCAAATATACCAAATTAGCCATGTGTACTTGGCATGGAACATCCTGAGTGTAGGTAATTTAGCATTTGTTGTCATTTTTGCTAACTAGATATTGAAAAGTCCTGTCATATATATATATATATATATATATATATATATATATATATGCTTTCATCAGATTTGAATTAGCATTTATAGCAAAATATATTCAAGTAATGTAACTAATTTTGCCATGTTTTTATTTTATTTAAGTAGGAGCCTTAATTGTAGCATTTTTTACAATTGTTAGTATATATTATTTTTTTTTTCCCCTCCTTCAGGGATATTGGTGGCTGGCAGGTACCTGGACGTGTAATAGGAGGCAAAAATTACTCTGGTAAATATCATTCCATTTCTTGTTTGAAGACAATCTTTGTAATTATTTTGTTGAATAATTCTTCATTCTATAAAAAATGCCTACATGTGACTTCACAAATTATTTTTATTATTATTAAAAAAAACAAAATGATTGCTGTAACTCTTCCAATATTTTCAACAGTTAAGAGAAGAGCATGTTTTAAAAAAAAAAAAAAAAAAAAGAACAGAAAAGAGTGTTTGACAATGTTGAACAATATTTCTACAGAATGTCTGTCTTCAAGTTGTATTTAAAAAAAAATTTTTCAAGTATAAAAATACTTATATCCACAAAAAAAAAATTGTTTTTATACAAATGTTGCTTGTCTTGTAATGAAAAAACAGCTGTACTGGTAATGAATGCCTCAAAACAAATGAAACACTGCTAGTGTGAAGACATGCAATTGAAACGTGCTTAATATGATGACAATCTTGTTCATCTTTGAATTTTCTGTTAGTTGATTAGTTACTAAGAGAAATTAAACAAAAAGCTTAGTATAAATCTTAGGAACTCTTCTGTCATTCTGTTCATTTCCCTGGGCCAGGAAGTTAGTAACTTGCATATGTAACTATCCTCATGCATTTTAAGGGTCAAAAGGTCAGTTGATTCTGTATATTTTTTCAGAATGTGCACTTTAAGATGCTTATAGAAATTACAGTTGTTCATAATAAAATGTTCTGCAAGCTCCATTGACATTACATTTTTTTTTTTTTTTTTTTTGTAGATTTATATATTTTTATACTAGAAAATTTTAAAAAAAATATAACTTGATGATATTCTGTTGAAGTATTGTTTAACATTGACAAACACTGTTTTTTCTTTCCTTTTTCTTTTCTTACATTGTGCTCTTCTCTTAACTATTATGATTATGATGATGCTTAGTTCTTGGACAAGTCGAGATTGTCCTTGGCTTATTTTGTTGCTTTGTACTTATATGAAAGAAATCATTTTGAGATGATTCTCTTTCTGAGTAATTTCTTTTTTCAATTTGGAACTCATTTATTTTATTTTTTTTTTTTTTTTTGTCGGTGGGGATAGTGAGCAGCTGCCATATTGTGTTCACTTGAATTTCCTTGATGTCTTGAAATCTTGTTCCTTTCAATTGGGATTTTAATTTTTGGAAAGAGGAAAAGTAGCAAGGGGCAAGATCTGGAGAATATGGTGGTTGTTAAACCTGAGAATGTTATTTTTGACCAAAAACTGCTGCACAAGTCATGGTCACTGATGGAACCTCTATGGTCTGGTGAAATGACCACACTCTACACACTTTCCTCTTGAGCACTGCTATAAGCAATGGAAGTGAGAAAGAACATTATAAATTAGTGTGTATGTGTGACAGTTCAAGGTCAGTGTGTGCTAAGCTGCTTCACTCATGTGCTTTAGTGCTGTTACTGTTGCAACAGTCCTGATACCTTTTGATCAGGGTGTGTGTGTGTAACACACACACAGAGGATGCGATGGAAAAATTATTGTCTAAATTATGCAAAAATGTAAATAACATTGACATCTCATTTTCAAAGATATATTTACCAAAATTACACAAAAATATCTTGAAATACTAAATAGTAAATTTATTCAGTAATTTCCTGCATCTCTTCCGGATGGTTTCCTTGTTTAAGTTAGTGAATGCTTCCATAATCCTTGCCTTCAGTTCATCTTTGGTGTTACAAGGAGTTTTGGTGGTCTCCCGCTCAAATTAATTTCAAAATGTGGAAATGTTAAAATGTGAAACTCTCAACTAAGGTTCCTAATTTCCAGCTTGTTTACTTTACTAAGATTGGTGCTACTATAGTATGATATCTCTTGAGGCATTTGCAACCTACCATAAATGACTATGTACTCATTATAGCTGGAAAATGCTCAGGAAAAGTGATAACCTGTTTACTGTTTTTTTTTTTTTTTTTTTTTTTTTTAAATGACACCAAATCAGTTTTAAAAAATTAAAATGACTATTTGATGATTTAAAAAAAATAATTTTTTATATAAAAAAATTGTTAATGATTTTGAGTACATAACCAGTTCACTGTGTTTAACCCTAACATATTTCATACTTCCAACAGTTGGTAAATATCATACTATAGTAGAAAATGGATGGTAGATACTATAGTAGTACCGTAAGATTTGAAAATTTTGCACATTTTCATTTTGGTTTGCATATTATGTAATGATTTTTGTGCATACATATAGACTTTGCATTGATATTAGAAATTAACTTAGCAAAGGTAAATTTAATGTTCTTGAGAACCTGTCCATTTTGTTAGCATAACAAAATAAAGTAAAAGTTTGTGAAATAATATGCAAAACTTTTTATTGTAATTAGTCACCAGTTTTTCAATTCTTAAATCCTAGGTAAAGGCAGTAACCGTGGTGGCAAGTTTAATGGCTCTCGCCGCCCAGTACGTCGACAAATGGAAGAACCTCTCTATAGCGTTCCAATCCCAGCGCCCCACCCAACCATGCTGTACAACCGTCTGAATTATCCAGCAGCTGCCCTTGCTGCAGAAGGCTCCAACTATGTTTATGTGCAGTATTCAGCAGCTGCACCTCCTGGTTATAATTTCAACCCTCCTCCCCCTCCTCCACCTCCACCACCATTGCCACCAACACAGGCTCCAATCCATGGAGCCCCACCAAGAGCTCACCCTGCCGTTTCCACTGCACCAGCTGCTCCTTATGGGCTGGATCCCACTCTCATGTCAACTGGATATCTTCCTGCAGCGCCTACCAATGTCTACGCAGCCAATACTCAAAACTATGAGGAGTGGCCAGAGATGAAACAGACAAAACCACAAACTGTTTACAATCATAAAGTAAATACACAATTATTTTTCTCTTTTTGCCTTTCATTGCTTCAGTACTGAGGAGAATGTGGTTAAGAATGTTACAAGTTGTATTGAGATGAAAAAATATTAGGTTAAAACCTTTGCTGATGAATAAATTTAAGGGAGGGGGAAGAGACCCCCCCACCACCAAGTAAAAGTATATATGTTGATTTTCTTGTCATATAATTTTATTCTGCTAAAACTTGAATGATAGAATTTGGTAATAAATCATATATAGATACAAAAAAACCTGTGAGAAAATTGTTTAACCAAAGCATATTCATATACATATCAAAAACTTTTAATAGACTTTTTGAGCAAAATCTTTGTTCACAATTCTGTTCATTAGTTTTATTTTTTTTTTATTTTTTTATTTAGAATAAAAATAAAGAAATTTTTTTTTTTTTATTTATGTATTCAACTTACACAATTTTTCTTTAGCTCTGGAAAGCCTTTGCGACAAAAATTGATATGTAGAAAATCTTGTAGAGTCTTTATCAATATCAGATTATTATTATTTTTTTTTTTTCTCAGCACAAACATTATTCATAACCTTAAGATTTTTTTCTGTTTTTAATGTCATGTTCCTTTAGGATATAGATGATCATGGCTCTCCACATTCTTCTCTTTTTTTATAATGTGTAAGTTGCCATTAATTCTTGGGAAAATAATGGAATGATTTACTATGCCTTTACCATGGTACTCGAATTCGGAGTTATCCATTGAGACAAAGTACCACTCATAGTTATTTGACCTATAGCTGGGGGAGAAGAAATGAATTCATGCCTTACCCCAAGTGTGTTTGTGCAATGTGAATGCAACAGAACTGTTAGAACTAACTCTGCTTACCAATTCCATTTTCTAACTTAATAGCCATTACACTATCTGCACACTCCTTGTAGTCTTCATTGATTTTCTACAGATCCACTTAGTAATGATTATTCCATTATTTTAGATATTTACATTTTTAGTCATCTTAACTTTTTACATCATTCTCTTTTACAATGATGAAAAAATAGTCTTTACACGTGTACTTTTATTGATAGTATCTCAGAAACCATTGTCTTAAATTTTTTTCTCTTTCGTTTTTTTTTTTTTTTTTTTTTTTTAATGCATGCACGTACATATGGAATGATCATATATGCCTATAGGCCTATTAATGTTTCTAAAGCTTCAATTTTATACATAATTATTTAGGTATGTCCACTGCAAGCAATATCTTGTTTCCCTTATTGTTTAAAATTGTTTAGAAAGGTTTCATTTCAGTTGGCTAATGAAAACTGCAATGATATTTTTGCATAAGGAATTCTTATCAGTAAAGAGTGATATTTTTTTTTCTTTAGTAGGATTTCAGAATTTAGCTCCCAATCGTCTTCATTTCACTAAACTAGAGCAATTACATTCATGCTTACAATACGACTACAAAATAATTTTCCCCAACCTAAAGTGAAAGTATGATCTCTCTTCCAGACCCCATCTACTAATAAGGTGAATATTGGAATACAGAAAGAACTATCCAGATCTGGAGCCAATAACAATGTTAAAAGTGGAATCCAACACAAAGCTGTCTATGAAGTAGCTGTTCAAACAGGTAAATAATTTTTATTCAGTTTTAATAAAGGTGTATAGTTTTCATATCTGCATGCATTAAAACAGTTTGAAATGTTCATGCTTTTTTCTGCTTTGGTAGAAAATTATATATATGATTAATACAAATAAAATTTGTCACTAAGCTGTCTTCACATTAGTATTTGATTTGAAGGAGTTCAAATGATCTTTTAGGAATCTGAGAGTGTTAAAAAAATTTTTTTTTTCTTTCATGAAAACTAATTAGGTTAATTTTTGTAAAATAAGTTGGCTACTAAAATGTTTCTCATCTACAACTTCCAAACTTACATTTGATGACAATACATAAAAAAAATTATAGACTCTAGCTTCTTTGACTATTACAAATACTTTTTATTTCAGATTTTTCTGAGGAAGTTGCTAACTTGACCCTTTCTGAAAAGCCAAGTTCTTTGTTTGGAAGCAAGAAGCGAATCCGTAATCATTCTAATCAGTGGATTACCAACTTGACTGATTCTGAAGAAAAAGATTCTGACAGTGGCTATAGTAGTCCTCTTCATCGGCGTAACTTAGTATCAAATGGCACTCATGCAGCCCCTGATAGGCTGGTTTCTTGTGCTGAGCCTGCTGTGCCTTTGGCCCAGCCTGTTGGATTCAGCTATGCAGCCATTGCTCAGAGACCAACCAAAACAGTCCACAGGTTTACCCCAACCCCAGCTGTTTCTTCAAATAAGGTACCAGTGCAAGAACTGGCAACTTCTGAGAGCAAGAATCTTGATCCAAAACCTGGAGAAGAGAATGGAAAGAAGAAACGAAAGCGTAATAGACGCAAGAAGAAGAAAGATGGAGATTCTAATAAAGGAGGCAATCTTTCGAGTCCAGGTCAAACCCAGGGTTCAAGTTTATCCAATTCTGTATCAATGGATGATATGGTTCTCTACTATGAAGATGAAGAAGAGTTTCCTGAATTATCATCAACCATCGTCGTAAAGGAACAAATAGCCCCCAGAATGAAATACTGTGATATGTTGAAAAATGTATGTGATTTTTTTTTTTTTTTTTTTTTTTCTTTTATCAATATTGTCATTGCAAAAATAGCTTTTTTTATTTATTTATTTTTTTCCTTTTCTTTTTTGCAATACTTGTAGCTCGGTGGCATAAGGTTTATGTATAGGAATTGACTTCAGTTTTTGGGGTTTTATTTTTTTACTTGAAGTTTTTGTGAATGATATTTATCAGCCATAATTGGACTATAATTAATTTATTGATCCAAACATTGTCTGTTTCCCATAGACAAATACTATGTGCATCATGCAATGACAGAGCCCTTACTCCAGCATCCTTAAATTTGTGATCTATAGTTCAGTTTATAAAGTACTTCATGATGAACCACCAACACTGTTTAATCAGTAAAGTTAATTCCATGTACCTACTTATAAGCATAAAAAGAAAATTATTTTGTTCAACTCAATTATGGTTTTTGAATGTACAAGCATAAGCATTTACTTCTTGCTATTTCAAATTTGTTTTTATAGTTATAGTGCAAAATCATGATTTACTAGTAAAAACATTAATTTTTTTTTTTTTTATATCTTTAATAACACGTTAGCAACTGGATATAGAATTTCAGATTTCATGTTCTTTTCTACCATTCTATTTAAAAATGTAAACAGACCATAGTAAAAACAATAACTATTTTAACTGCTTTTAATCATTCACATTAGTATTATTTTAATGATATTATACACGAGTGCAAGTTGCTTTTTTATGTGTACTTTTAAATAGTCTTGCATCTATATATAAAATTCTGTGATTTCCAATGGCTTGTCTATCAAGTTCTCTAAAATAGCCATATATTGAGTGATTGAAACCAAATTTTGAAGAGAAGTACAAACAGGTAAGGGGGTACAAAGTACTGTTGGTTTTACTAGGGTGCATAGTTTAGTACAATAAATTTTCATTTTCTTTTTTTTTTTTTTTTAAATTAAATTTTATTATTTAACATACAAAATACTTCCACTATTTTGAAAATGATTGAAATAATAAATACTTATTTAAATAATAATGCAATATTATTTTTTGGCATATTTTCTTTTTTGTTTTTATATATATTTAATTCTGGTAAAATATAATGGTACAGTAGTAGCACTGTAAATATAAACACATTAGGGTGAGTAGAGTTTGTAAATCTCAACAAGAAATGTTAGTGATAACTTCAATAATACTAAATACTGGGGGGGGATTTCAACACACATCAGTGTGTTGCAAAAAGAATTTTTTTAAATTAAAAAATTTAAAACCATTTTCTCCAAGTAGCACTTGAAATGCAAATTAAGTAGAATATCTCCTTAACTTTTATAGATTTGATATTTGCACTGTTTCTGTCATGATTACTACAGAAGTTATTTTGATAGGATTTTTTATTTTACTTCTTTTGTTATATAGATTCCCTATATAACAAAAGAAGCTGTCTATATTTCTGAGGTGAGGTATCATGTTATTTTATTTTACATTAATGGGACTATTGTCCTCATCTTTGTCATGGTTGTACACTTTGGCCTTCTTCAGGTGGTTGGATTTACAACTGAACCCATTATTTCAGTCATAAAGGGGTTAGATCCAGTGACAGGACCCAAAGAGTTTGAGTTCATGTCACCTGTTAAGGCAGTGTAGAACTTTCCTCTGGAAATTAACAGAGATAAGTGATAACTGACATCCATCAAACATGGTCATGTCACTGGCTCTAACCAGTCTTTACCCCAGGACAAATAAAGTTCAGTGGATTCCAACCACCTTGAAGAAGGCCAGAGTGTACAACGGACCCAAATGTTGTAATGAATATGGCGACAAAAGATGAGGACAATAGTTCGAATAACGTAAATAATATAACAAAAGAAATAAAATAAAAAATCCTATTTTTAATATAGCAGATTAATATAGTTTTTAAAAAATTATTTTTAAATTATCTTGAATGAATGGTGTTAATGTACTATTCGATTATAGTACATTGCATTATAAATTGATTAGTTGTGAGTTGTTTGTTCATTTTACCCAAAAGCTTGCTTCCATGTACCTAGTTCTTATCAGCATGAAGTGAATTATTTTGTTAAATTCAATTATGGTTTTTGAGCATACAAACGTAAGTGTTTACTTCTTGCTATTTCAAATTTGTTTTTATAGTTATAGTGCAAGATCTTGATTTCTTTCAGAACTCTGTGATATACCAAACACCTTCACAAGAAGAGGGAGATCTTGAAGAGAGTGGAGCAAGTAAGCACTTATCATTTTTTATTCTTTTTTTTTTCTTTACTTTCTAGATTTTTAGAGTTCCATTGGAACTCATGCAGCCTCTTGTAAGTTAATCACCTGGCAATATTACTTCTAACATTTTAACATTTTAATTTTTATCCCTCATTTTTTATTTATGAAAGGCAATTCCTGTAGATAAGATTTTTTTTCTTGTTTAAAGGATTACCTTTGTAACAATATGCACACGCTATGAAAATTGTAAAGCAGAATGGGAGTATTCTCTATTTTCTCATGTGCATCTGAAAATAGATTTTCGATATGGTGTTATTCATATTGAGATGATTGCAATGATGCATATCAAGACCAGTGAAATCTCATTGTTTACTGAGGTTATTTGATTTGAATCATAAGAAAGCAGTGGTTTTTATGTGATGACTTAGAAGCAATCATTTGATATTATAATAAAAAATAGTAATTTCCCTTCAAATGAAATTACTTTAATAATTTACATCTACTGTAATTGACATATAAAACCCTTTTTTTGAAAAGATGACTAAAAAGAACGCTTTATATGTGAAGCAGTGGTATCTGATAAGTTAATGTTTTCCCAGACGTCATAGACTACTCATGCTTTTACCTGGCCTACTCTATAATACTCTCATCCAAATGGGGTGGGGACCTATATGCCATCAAATACAGTAATTGCAGTTCTTAAGACTCGGGGCTTACAAGCATATCATGTTGAAGCACCAGTTCTCATACAATCACTGAAGTTAAGCAGTGTCGAGCCTAGTCAGTATGTAGATGGGTGGATAATGGATAATGACTCGGAATTGGAAATCAAGAGTTGAGTTCTAATTCCACCCGGGTTTTTTTATAATTCACTTGCATGCCAATACTCTTGAGAAAGTTATGATTTCACTTCTCCCCCACTGCTATGGGTTAATTAGTAAGACTTGTATCAGTAAATAATTACCTCCAAAGAATTCTTATCTAAAAATATATTGTCTGGCTTTAAATAACCTGAAAAATGTTGATAAGCTGTAAACAATCTTAAGACACTGTGTGCAAAACACTGCTTTTTTTTTACCTATTTGTTGAAGATAAGCACATTAATGTCTAGTTAGTAACAAATAGGTAACTTTGAAAATTTCAAATTTTGATTGGGGGGGGGATTGGCATCGATTAAGACACATGCAGCTTTTTTGTAAGCTATCATGTAGAAATTTTCCAAGTTGTGTGTGTGTGATTGGCAGTGAATAGAGTGGAATGAACAAACCCAATGCTCAAAATAACTGTTCTACAGCTTTTATTTGTGGTTGAAAGAGAGTACAAATAGTTGTATTTGCAGGGTTGGGTTTTTCAGTTAACAGAGTTCTTCCCTAGAGTAGATGTTTTGTAGAGAGACTTTTCTGCTTCTTCCCAGAAGGAATGAGAAATTAAGTGTCAAGCTGCTAGGACTGGTACAGGTCTTTTGCAGCAAGAGTAGCAAGTAGTTTTTCCTTTGTGTAGGTGTCTTGAAGGGAGATTTCTCCACTTGTTCCACGTGGAATGAGAAACCTCAACCTAAGCTGCCATGACAGGCCACATGTCTTCTGCAGCAAGGGTTGTGAGTAGTTCTTCAAGCTGGCCTTGAAGGTAGTGTCTGCTGAAAAGGAAAAGTTGAAAAAGAGATCAAGTAGGGCTCAGACAGTGTTTTTATGAGTTCTGGGACTTCCTGTTGTTCCCCTTGCTGCTTGCTTTCATTGCTGCTACTGCTAAATTGAGCAAAGTAAGGAAGCCCCCACATGCCACAATAGTCAACAAGGGTGGTGGTTATTATAATCAAGAGGTACTGAAAAATTGTCAGTCTGACCTATTTTATAAAATTGAACTAAATAATCAGATTTTTAAAAAAAATCTTTTTGGTTGGGCCAAGAAATTTTCAGCACCTCCTTGTACAATCACTGTCTGCCATAACAAGCCATTAAATCTAAGAAGTCATTTTAAAAAAATTATTTGCATTCATTCATAATACAAATAATTCTGCAGAAAACTTATCTTTTAATATAAGTAAAATATAAGAAAAAAAAAATCTTGCATATCTACTGGCTATGCAGTATATTATGTTTTGCTTTATTTGTTGAGTGATAATTTCAGTTTGGTCTTTCCTAACAAAATACTGCACATGCAATATATATATATATTTGATTGTATACTCCCAGGTAGCAAAAAGGATGGTCGTATAACTCGGCGCTGGCAGAAAAGACAGGAAATAGCCAATCGTGCAGCAGAAGAAGAACTTGCTGAAATTACCCTTGAACAACAGATGCTGATGCAACGGAACATCCCAATGAAGAAATCTACATCTGCAAGTGCTGCAGTAGCAGCAACAACTTCAACATCTTCGTCAGTAAAGCCTCCTCTTAACACTGGAGCTACACCTGGCCTTCTAACTGTTAATCCCAGCAAACCACCAGCTCCTGTTACGCCAGGAAAAAAGTCCAAGCAACCATTTGCTCTTGACATAAGAGCTATGATAGATGCTCTTGAGGTAAAAACTTTCTGTATTCCCAATTCATTTCTCTTTCTCTCTCATATGTTTGTGTGTGTACACACAATACAGTTCAAAAGTTTTAAGCCATCCCCTGGTAATTTTTTTAAAAATTGGCCTAACGTATTATATTATTATATATGGTTTAAAAAAAAGTGGGTTTTTTTTTTTTTTTTTTTTTTTTGTGGCTGGACATTTGATCAATGAACATTTCACTGAAAAAGTACAAGTAAAAATAGTAACAAGCAATACTTTAAGTATTTTAATTAGCAGTATTATAAGGTAGAATAGGACTAATAATTATCACTGAATTTCAAGTGATTAAATTACTAAATCTAAATTTAAAATTAAGTTTTCTTATTTTAATATTTGTTTATTGAAATTAGTAGTTTTAAAAATATTTCAGTGTATTTGGGTAAAAAGTAGTACTTGATTATTTCAATTCATATTTAACAATAATATAAAAGCTAGTTCATCCCTTTAAGATAATGATCATTAAAAGCAAAATTGAAAGATCTTTCATATCATAAAAGCTTAAGATATTTGCTGTAGTAAAATGTGCTTTTCCTCAATACTTTCAGTAATAATTGAACTAAAATATATAAAGAATAGATTTAAAAAAAGCCTGTCAAAAAGAACAAAAAATTATAAATTAATACAGTAAATAAATATATGTAGCACATTAAGATAAAGAGTGTGACATACATGTAAGTATGCCACTACATTTTCAGTTAAATGTCCATTGGCCAAATGTCCGAGTACTGATTTTTTTTTTTTTTTTTTTTTTTTAGAAATTTTATTATGACAAAAAAGAAAACAAGCATTTTATGATTAAATTTTGCTCTCAACAAAATATCCTCCTTTAGCCTTGATTACTGCAGCACAAATTTTTGGAATTCATTGTAAAATTTTCTCAAAGTATAAGTCTGATAATTGATTCCATTCTTTTTTCAATGACTCTAAGATCTCTTTTTTTTTTTTTTTTTTTTTCCATTCTTCTGTCATGTTCATCCCATGCTAATACTGAGGGTGGCATCAAACTTTTTGAACTGTTGTGTGTGTGTGTGTGTATATATATATATATATATATATATATATATATATATATATATACATAGATGCATACACATAGATATATTTTTTGAATAAAAAATTCCAAGAGGATAGAATCCAGGTATATATATATATATATGACTGGTTATGTTTAAAAAAAAAAATCCTAAAACTGTTACAATGTTTGTTTGGTTTGGTAACTAAGGATGATATACCTAATATAATAAAATACCTTTGCAATTACTGTATATTCTAGTGACCTTTCACTAAGTATAAAATAGATTTGATAATGATAGTTAATAATACAGTGATATTTTCTTTCTGCACAGCTCAGTAGTGGAAATAAATACTGTTTTAAATAAACAAAAGGGTCTACTCAAATATGAGTATCCACTAAAAATAACATTTGAACTAATAAAAATTTGTTGGTTCAAAAAATAAAATCCATTAATTTTTTTTTTTTTTTTTTTTTTTTTTTTTTTTAGAAATTGCTTTGCTTATGCTTCAAATACAAAACTGAACTGATTTGTGTTTTGAGAAAAATCTAAGTGTGCAAAATGGAACCTTGCTTTATTGTGAAGCCCTTCGTAGCTTAGTGGCAAAAACAGAGTGGTTCTTCTTGCAAAGGTTGATGCAGGATCAATTCCTGACGGAGTGCTCACTTTCTTTATTAAGCTTTCCCAAGTACAAAGACCAGTAAACTAAATAAATATTGTTTAAAATAAATTTAGCATCTTAAAATATGGGTAGCCACTAAAAATAATGTTTGAAATAATAAAAACGGCACAATATAATGCATTTATGTGTCTATTCTTTTAACCAGTATAAAATGGGTTTTAAATTTAATCATGAACTATCATTTATTTGCAGCTTGTACATTTCTACAAATGATCTCCAATGAGAATATGTTGAAAGAACAGGATTCAGTTGTAAGACTGTTGTGTAGAAAGCATATCAAATAGTAATTAGTTTAGTTGACTTTATTTTTTTTTTTTTTTTTTTTTTTTCCTATGTTTGGAGATGCAATGAAAGGGAATTCTGAACCATTTTTAGTAAAGTCTAATTTGTTTGAAAATTCAATTAGAAATTTGGTCTTGGGCTTGGGCTTGCTGACAGTTATTTTCAACTCGTCCATTTGATCATCAGTCTGCAAATGGAAAATTTTTTTTCAGTTGACAAAAATTTTTGCAGGCAATATCTTATGAGGGGTAGTGGAGTAGGCAATGATGCAGCTAGAGTGTGTGCTGTGCAGGGCAGAGTGCCTGCTTTGTGTAGCAGCCCTTTAGTTTGCAGCACCTCCTCCTATCCTCTACAAAAAATAGAACATATTGCACAGTGACTCCCAATTATATATATATTATTTATTAACTAGTTTGTGTACATTATTGACATTATTCGGACTATTGTCCTCATCTTTGTCGCCATATTGATCACAACATTTCGGCCGTTGTACACTCTGGCCTTCTTCAGGTGGTTGGAATGTCGAACTGAACCCTTTATTTCGCTCAGTGGGGTAGACTGTTCTAGCTCCACATCCCATGTTTGATGGATGTCAGTTATCAGTTATCTCCTGTTAATTTCCCTCTAAAAGTTCTACACTTCCTTAACCAGGTATTGAACTCACACTCTTTGGGTCCTGTCACTGGATCTAACCAACGCCTTTATTTACAAGGACACATGGTACAGTGGATAAAGGTGTTGGTTAGATCCAGTGACAGGACCCAAAGAGTGTGAGTTCAATACCTGGTTAAGGCAGTGGAGAACTTTCAGAGGGAAATTAACAGGCGATAACTGATAACTGACATCCATCAAACATGGCATGTGGAGCTAGAACAGTCTACCCCAGTGAGCGAAATAAAGGGTTCAGTTCGACATTCCAACCACCTGAAGAAGGCCAGAGCGTACAATGGCCGAAACGTGATAAGATGAGGACAATAGTCTGAATAATGTGAATAATGTACATAATACCTCATCTCAGAAATATGGACAGACTCTAGTTTGTGTACCATTATAACATTACCTACACATACTTAAATATGTTGGTATGCTTTAAATACACACCAAATGTACTTTAACTTTAAAAGTAAGTTAAAGTAAAATTAATATATAGGGGGGAAAATGTAAATAATTAGGGCCATCATTTATTTCTAAAATGGAAACTGCTTTTTACAAAGTAACTTTTCCTTTTTTTTTCTATACAGGCTTATACAGCAGACCCAAAAGTGTTGACCCCATAAAAGTATCGCTTAAGGGTGGGGTCTTTCTAGCTATGATACTGGGAGTAGTTGATTTCAACTACTTGATTCTGTTAAATTTTGACTTTGAGTACCTGACTGTCTCATCTTCTGCCCTACTTGACGGCTTCATTTTAACTGAAAGTCTTTCTTAACAGGTATTAATGACCTGGTCTTGCCACATGGCTTATCTCTTTCTTCTGTTCCCTACAAGGAGTCTCCTTATCACCTGACTCTTATAATATAACATTGTTTGGTTTGGGTACTAATTAGCCAGAGATAACACCCATGTTCTTCTTAGATATGTGAAGTAAAATAGTATAGTTGAGTGAATGGTTGATTGAAAGGAAACAGTCCATTTGGGATCTGAGCTCTTTTCAGGCTGAGACAACTCTCTTTCTGTGGCTTTGTCTCTCTGCTACATCTGTGGATAACTGTATTCATGAGAAACCTGTTTCTTTCAGGTGTTTGATTACAAGTCAATTTTCAGGATTTGTAAAAGTTCTTTAATGATTACATCTTCCAATCATATGCTAACAGGGTCAGCTGAACTTTTCATCTAGACAATCAAAGCAGAATTGAGGGGTAGTGCTAATTCAATAAAGGATTTTTTTTTCTTGGGCCAAATCTTTTAGGAATGTGGGGCTAATTTCAACTGTCATTTTTCAGATGGCAGTGGGTGCTCTTTTTTTCACCAAATCCTAACCCTGTTGAGTCAGGAGTTCAAACCCATGCAATTTCAGATGCTAATTCAATTTATTTTAATTAAATGCTTTTCATTTCTCTAACAACTGGAAAGAAAAAAAACTCTAGGGTACTTCTGGTATGCTAGTAAGATTTAAATTACTAACTTGGCTATTTAAGCTTTTCACATCAACTTTTCAATTCCCATTTGAACTAGCAACCAGGTATAAATCCAATCACTTGTAAAATAATCTTGTATTATTTTCTTTAACATGAGTAAAATATATAGATATTCTGTTTAGGTACAGAAAGGAAAATTAATGCTCAGATGGAGTACATCAAGTAATATCTAATGAGTAGCACAGGAATCCAAAAATTAAAAACTCCCATAAGGTGAGAAAAAATGGCATTTATAATTTCATCTTGTTAGGTTTTTAATCCAGCTTAAAAAAAAGACTAGACTGCCTATCTGTTTCTCTTTTTCTTTTTTAAAATAAAACTCTAGGTATTCATACCTAGCAACAGATATTCATTCTGAATTGCTAACCACTTCAAATATTTACATTCTCTGTTTTCATCATCTGTCATTCCACCTATATATAATAATCAATAAAACTCATTGGGAATATGTTTAAACAAAATCAGTTGCTTGCTGAAATCTTACATTAATTTAGTATAGATTTCAGTAAGAAGCATCATGTTGATTCTGTCAACATAAAGTAGATACCAAATATTATTTTTAGAATGAATCATCCTTTAAATTTAAATTCACAAATGAGTAAAGTATATTTCTGAACTGATTTTTAGACTTTAGTTGGGAGTTAGGAAATTGTTAGGCTTATTTTCTGCTTATTCTAATAAGATTTTGTAGTCATTAACATTGTTATGTAAACAATGTGAAACTGGTTTAGTTCTTGAATCACGTGGCTTTAAGCTGATGCGGTGTTATCTAATCTGCTTATCAAAGAAAAGCTGCCAGCTATTTTGTGACACGTGTGACATCATTTGTATGTTTATCAAGATAAAACAAGTCAAGTTTGTTTTACGTTAATCACATGGAATAGAATAATTGGCATTCAAATTCCTGGTTCTTGTTACTGGTTTTTCTGCATTCGTTTTTTTAATTTTTTTTTTTTCATGTTTGCTTATTAGAGTCTATTGTTTGATGTGAAAACATTTTTAGCAAATAATTAAAATCATTTAAAATGTATATACTTTGAATCAAATTTTCATGCAATGAATAAATATTTTAAAGTTCTTTTGTAATTCTTGTTGCTTTAAAGCATTTTTACTTTCACATCAAAACACTTTTCTTTTTATTCAAACCACTTCTATTGTATTTTGAAATTAGCGCTATTGTGAGTAGGAGAAACTTTTTCTGATAACTCGGTTATAAAAATGATACTTTTGTGTGTGTGTGTTTTTTGAGAAATATAGAAATTAAAAGCAAAATTTAATATACATAATTTTAAAAACTATTTCTGAAATATATAACAACTAATAAGTTTAAGTTTTTTGTATGACAATGCATCAGTTTTAAATGGGAAAATAACGAATTCTTGATTTATAAGCAAACAGTACTATTATTCATAAAAATATATTAAAGCAGAAATGTTCTTGTGCTTTTGTAGAAAATATCTGACAGTCACTAGTTGCTCAAATTTTAACTTTAGGCTACATCAAACTTATCATTATCAATATTTTTTTTACTTATTTAAATGGCAAAGGAAATTATTGAATTGCCTTTGTGAAATATTTAATTCTTTATTCATTTAGATCACTTTCACTTGAATATCAGAGCTTGTCATAGATTAGCATAAAATCTGTTTGTCTTTTCATTAATAACTTTCTTATACATTTATTTTTAATAACTGCAAATGATGTCTTTTTTATCTTTTCACTCCAAGCAATTGGGAGCATAAAATGTATAGATATAGATTTGGCAGGAAATATTACTGTTAGAAATAATTAAACATTACGTTAATATGTAGCTAATAATATTACAGAACCATTTAAATAAAGCTATACACTTTTTTCATTTGCTTTCTGAGGAAACTAAGACACAAAGAATTACTGGTAGGGAAAGAAAATTAGAAGACTTTAGTGAGGAGAAAGGGCAATAAAAGTACAAGATTCAAGAATAAAGGAGATTGTGATTGATGTTCTATTTAAATTTGTAAGGATTGCAGGTGGCAGGGAAGCAAGAAACTTGAAGAGTTCCACAGGTGACAAGTGTGAGAAAAGGAACTATTAGAATAGAACTTATGATTACATCTAGCTAATCCAACAGTAAAATGATAAAACTTAATTGCCAATCTATTAGTTCACTTATATTCCTTCAGTCAAAGTAGCAAAGAGGAGTGCTCATTAGAACAACTGCCATGTAAATATTTATTGAAATGACAGGGAAGCCATGTGAATGAAGTCAAGATGCCAGATCAGGACCAATAACATTGCAGATCATTCTATGGATTTTGTTGAAAAATTCTTGAAGTTATTGGAGACTAATGTTGCTTGACATGTTTTTTTTTTTTTGTTTTTTTTTTTAATTTGGTAGGATAAAATGTATAGATATTAGCTGATGGTGGAAAGGAAATATTACTGTTAGAAATAATTAAACATTATGTTAATATGTAGCTAATAATATTACAGAACCATTTAAATAAAGCTATACAGTTTTTCCATTTGCTTTCTGAGGAAATTTTTAAGATCCTAAAATAAAAACCAGTTGAATTCTTACAGTACATATATTTAGATTTGACCATAGGTTCATCTTGTCTGTATGGCAGTTTAAATTGATAATTTATTCTTTCCAGAAACGCCAAGAAGATACCACAAAAAAGGAAATCCTCAAGGAAAAAGTGAGTTTGTTTTAACTTTGGCATGTAATGATTTGGTGTGGATTTTTATGCAGGGATAGAACTGAATGGGATTTAATTTAAAGTAAAATGAAATTTTTATTTGTATATTATTAGTAAAAAAAATTTTTTTTTTTTTTTTTTGTAAGGTTTATTTTTATGATTTTTACTATTATTGAATATCATACAAGACAAGTACTCTATTATCTGTTAAATCCTTATCTGTAAATATCCTTACTATCCTAATTTGAAAATAAGTGTTTATCAGATTCACAAATTCAATTTCTCTAGTTTTATGTTTTAACTGCTTTTAAAAGTTAACAGCATATCTGAAAGGATAGTCACATATAAATTTCTTTGTCATCTATTCAGAATACAAAAGTTGACATTGGGAAAAAAAATTTCAGGGGAAGAAATGATACTTCAAATTTTAAAACTATTACATTTGTTTATTTTTTGACATTGGAATTTCAGTTTTCCAGTAGGCCTCTTTCTGGTAATACCTTGGACTCCAATGCTCCATTGAGACGTGGGAAAGAGCGAGAAACACCTAAAACGAAGAAACCAAGCCCTTTAAAGAAAGTAAGTTCTGAAAAGTTTCATTTGCACAAAGAATCTCTAAATTATACTCTCCTTATTTTTACAAATTTTCCCTAATGCTAAATATATCCGTAAATAATTCATATTTCAAGAAGTTTGTTTAAACTTTCATTCATAAGCTGAATTTCATATTTCTATTAACCAATTGCTGGAAAGCCCATATAATGATTCTACAAATTCCATGTCATAAAATACTGAAAATTTGAAATAGTATACAATATAAATAAAAAAAAAAAAAATGTCATGACTTAACATTTTTTTTTTATTGTTTTTAAGGTAATAAAAAATAATTGTATTATAACTGTTGAGTTCCTTTTTGTTTCTAAATGAAATAATTCATTAGTTTATTATAAAGTTTATTTGTACATTTCATTTAACTTTAACAGTATTTTTTATTTGTATTTTTTTATAGACCAGCAACAGTTTGGAAGATAGATACAAATCTATAGTTTTTATACATAGTCAGTTGATTACCTACTTTGTCTAGGTCTAATGAGTTTTTTTTCCAGAAAAGCTGTTTTTGCTTACTTCTGTTATTTTTTATTTATTTTTATTTTTTCTTGTTAATGTTTATAAAATTTCAGGTGATTCTTAAAGAACGAGAAGAGAAGAAACGTCTTCGTTTATTGGAAGTTGACCCCACTGGAAGTGCTCTTGACAATGACCTTGCCTCTCCAAGGTAGTGTTTTGTGTACCTCCCCACCCACACTTTTATAAATAAATGCACTTGATAACATCTGTTTAAGATTTTATGTAATTATAACATATTTTATTTTTTCATTTGAATTAAAATTAAATTCTACTGAAAAAAATATTTAGCTGAATTTGTTTTCAAAATAAATAATAACATAAGTATTAAGGCAAAACCGTATATAATTGATTTTTGAATTTAGAAACACAAACTTTGCCTAGTTTGGGGCATTTAATAAGCTGCATACACTTAATTCTTATCCTCTTTAATTTTTAAATTTTAAGAGATCTATATGTTCAGCTGATATTTAACTATTTTTGGTTGGAAATGAAAAAGTTAATTATTTCTCTTCAGTGTTCCTGTTGGTCTTGGAGTTGTCAATGCAGAAAGTGATTTATCACAAGATGGTGAGTAAACTTTTGCAATCACATACCAAATTCTTTTTGTTTTTCAAAGTTTCCAGGTCATTTTCCCATAAAATTCACTGCTCACACTTCAGAATTGAAGCAATAGTTAAATTTCAAAATTCACATTTAAAGTTGTCATGTCTTCTTTTTAAGATTTACACAGGATTGACATAAATATTCCTAAAATGAACACTTATGCACTAAACTAGAAAAAAAAAAAAGGTTTTAGAATACTGATATCAGCAAATTTGCTTCCCTTAATGAATGTAAATTGAGGAATCAATTTAAAAATTTAATACACATTTTAATTACATTAAGTTATGCAAACTTTAAGTCTCTTATCAAGGTTGGTTTTACTGTTTTTTGCTAACCGAAATGCTCCTCTGTGGCTAAATCGGTAAAGGACGTCAGGCTATATGACGGTTCCGTATAGGATACAGGTTCGATTCCTGTCTGAAGACGCATATTTTCTATGAAAATTTCTCGGACATTCAGGCTGGTAAATGTGTTTATACTGTTTATTATAAACAGAGCATTTACTTAAATATTTGTATCTATAAAAATAAAAATATGATTGAATTACCTTTTTTACTGCATATAAGCTGCACTTTTTTTACTAAAAATATCTTAAAATTCCCTTGTGTCTTATATGCCATATATAGGCTTACTAATTTTACTAACTAATAATTTTTTCTTGATTTGCCCTGCTGGAATTGAGGTGCATCTTATATGCCGTCAAATATAGTAGCTCATGGCAAGTTCTGCTACAATGAAATATCCATAGAAATCCCCCATCACATCGTTAAATATTTTAGCTTAACAACTTTAACAAAATATTGCAATAACAATCATAAATATGGATGCTGGTTATTATTTTAAGAAGTAAGGAGGTACAAATGAAAAGATTTGAAATTGACAACAACTTTTCCATTTCACTGAAACAGCCATTAAATATTTCTGTCTTCCCTTTCTTTCATTCTGACTGAATCCAAGTAGCGTCTTTGATATGTATTTTGTCTTTCCAAGTGATCAAAATGGAATAGTTAGTCCACTATTTATGAGGTAGATGTTACACTTCCATCTTTCGCTCACTAAAACCAAGTAGTGTCTCTTATACATCTTTTGTCATTCCACACGATCAAAACAGAATATTCCATTATTTATGAGTTATTTACAGGGTGTAATGGTTGTGTAAACTAACAAAGCGAAGGACAAGCACAATTATTATATGATGATTATTGTGAAGGAAATTTCAACCTCTGCTACTGTACCACTTACATCCAGTTGTGACGTTGTAGGCCAGCCTAATAAAATAGGAGGCATTACTTCCTGAGTGACTCCCATAATGTTAATATTTCATAACGCAACACCCTTCCAGCTTTGAGGTATAAACGCACACAAAATACAATTACTGGTAACTCATAAGCATGGGACAGATCACTCAAATGGTTAGTATCCCAAGCAAACCTAGGTGTATGGTAAGCTGACATATAAAACATGACTACAATATGATAAAGAGTGGGCCTTAATCTATAATTGGTTGATTTTTGGTTAGCGGTATATTAACCTCTATGGGTTATCTAATACTGAAATTTAAATATTTTGAATGCAATTGTTAACCTTCAACTACAGATAAAATGTATTGTTGGTCATTTTACTATAAATATACACTGTTGATAATTTTTTTTTTTTTTTTTAAATAAAAATGTATTGCTGGTATTTTACTATAAGAATGTATTTTTATATTTTCATAGTGTTTTGTTTTTGTTTGGGGGAGGGGGTTAACTATGGAGAGGCTTCAGCAGAAATGACAATGGAGAGTCAAGCAAACATGAGATTTAAGGCTTCAGGTTCTAGTTTCAGGAATGCTCCCTGTGACAGTACCTTACAAATTTGGTTGCTTAGTAATTGTGAGTTCAATCCCTGAGTTGGGTAGTGAAAACTCAGGCTCATTGGAAAGAGAACTAACCATAACAGAACAGTATTAAAAAGAACAATGAGATCTATATAGATTAAATAAAGGTTTCAGTTTGAAATTGCCTGAAGGTTATCCAGATCAACACACACCTGAAGAAACCTAAAGGTCACAACAACTGAGATATTGTGACAATAACAACAACTTTAAATATAAGTAATGCTAGCTCCTTATACCAAAAATTAAAACAGAAAATATGTAAATCTTATTGGCCCTACCTACTTGTTTTAGTAATGTGCTGATGGGCTACTGAACCTGTGTTGACCAGAATATTATTATCATTATTATCAAGTATGTATCTCTATTTTTTTTTTCTCTTAATTTCTTTTAAGATTTATTTTTTGCTTTGCTATCCATTTCTTAGTAGCATAAGCTTAAAACGATGATGTAGTTAGTAAAGGCAATTAGAAGAAATATTCTTTAGTTTAGATATTTTGTTTTATTGGCCCAATTTCATTTTTAGACTCTCTTGGAATGAATCTTAAAAAGGAATCAAGGGTAGTCAGGATCATTGAATGAATGCTAATGATCCTTTCCTTAGCTTCATAGTATGTACTTTGCCTCTTATCTTAACCTCTTATGGTTGCTTCTTGTTGTGATGGAGGGGCTTGCATGGTCCAATGACTCTAGGAAGGATGCCATTAGGAGTTCTAAAATCCTGGTAGGGCCAGCTTTGGCAGCAAAGTCAAAGACAAGGACACAAACTAAGCATGACCAACCCCAACAGTGGAACAAGCAAATGATGATTACAACAGATTCCAAAGGTTGAACCAATGGATGAAGAGGGCTACACATGATGGACATACTACAGAAGGTGCACTTGAAATTATGTCAACAGCAGTTCGTTAGTTTCATAACTGGATTCTGTATGTCTCATTTCATGTGTGCTGCAGAGGAAGGTCATGAAATTGATTGTGTGGGTCACTTCCTCTCCAGTTGAGGTTCGCCTTAAACAAATTCACGCTATTGGCACTTTCTTCTCCTCTGATTTTCTTTCACTTTCAACCAACTCTTGCAAAGAAAAACAATGATAGAGAACGGATGACAAGAGCAGGTTTAATGAAACTGGAAGCTTCTAGTTCTGAACCTGCACATTGACAGTGAATGTAGTCATCAACACCATCATCATAAAGGAAGCAATCAGCAAAGAAGAAATTCAATTCATGGATATGAGATAAAGCTACCTGCTTTGCCAGGGCTAAATATGGTTTTTAATTCAGTTTTTCTTCTAGACCGGTCTGTCCTGCTATTTACCCGTAGATGGAGTGGGGAGAAGAGATGGATTCACGCCTTTCCCAAAAGTATTAGCACATAAGTGAATGTAATGAACTCTAGAGGAATTTGAACTTGGCTCTCTAATTCCTCAATCCAAGCCACAATCTATTACTCCACCATGCCTCTCTTAAAAACCAGGCCTTATGTCATGTCCTAAAAAGAAAGATTTTAATTTCTCCAACTTCTTGAGTTTCAGCATTGACTTTTTTTTTCTCTTTACAGCTGCCAGTGTTAAAGGAGAGCATGGAGGTGCAATGACACCGGCCAGTGCTGATCTGTCCCCTGTCAGCCAGACATCTCCCATCAGCATCAGCCCTCTGAGTTCAGGTGTAAACAGCCCCATTACAGGAGCCACAGAGAAAGATGTCAACCCAGCTATTCTAAAAATCCACAGTAGAAGATTTCGAGAGTATGTATACTGTTTAAATTTTCATTATTTATCTCGGGGATAGATTACTGTCATTCTATATAACATATAAATAGCTTCTTTGATGTGATACGTGGCTGCTGCAAAAATACTGTATATTATTTCTTCAGTCATAAGATAAAATCTTGTATTAATAATTGTTGTTATTGTACTATCTAATTCTTCTTATCTAATAATGTTCTAGTTGTCAGTCAGTTAAGTGTCTAGTCCTGGGTATAACGATAAACTACATCTGGCAGCAAGACCTGATTGAGTCATGTGTTGGCTTATAAAACGACACGCCTTGGTCAATCTTAGGTCAAGCTGATCAGCAGTCACCAGATGATATGGCTATTGCCACATGCCGCTTATACCAGAAGATGTCTTGGTCCGCAGGGTTGTAGGATGACTAGTTGATTGCTGGGTCAATCCCACACTGATCAATACTGTCACTGGTAAATGGTTGTTGGTTGCTGGTACCCTGGTCCACACCTTACTCCACCCATGTTGTGTATCTTGATCACAGAGCTGATAATGATTGAGTATTGTCAGTAATCTTAGTGCTGGTTTGAACCACAGGAAAGCTATGTTATCATGGGGATAAAAAATAGAAATGTCTTTGCAGACAAAATAAAAACAAAAAAATTCTTCTGGTAAATTTTCAATTTAGTTTATGTAGTTCTTTGCATAACAAAAATTAAGCCTTTCTACTAAAATCTTTTTAGTAACACTTTGCCTCATTCCTTCTCTTATTTATGCCTAATACCAAATGGACATAGCTAATTCCTCTGTCTCTCTTAGTATCTCATCTAAGCCCACCACCTTGGTTGTCTTTTTGACAAATCTGATTTTTAAACTGTAGGCAAAAAGGTGGCCTTAACTTTTAGTCATTAATTGTAATTATCTTAGTTTTCAAGAACAAATTTTTCTCAGCCATTTGTTTATGCAGTCAGAGATTTACCAGCAATCTCTTTTGACCTGCTCATAGCAAATATTTGTCTTCATATCTTAATTGTACTTATGAACCTTATAGGTTCGTTTCCTGTCTCGAAAAATCCTATTTCTTGATTTGTTTACAGTTCCACTCTTTGACAGACAGGTATAAATCAGTTTCTTGATTTTTGCCTTCATCTTCAAAATTACTAAATATTATCTAACAATTGACCCCTTCTTCCATCTGGCAATCATGAGACATGTTTTTGTAACTTCCACTTTAGTAAGTGAACATAAATCAATTTCTCCATTTCTACTTTCATTTCCAAAATTCTCAACTGACTTTGAATGTATTTTCACTATTCTTCCTCAGCCCTCCTGGGTTTAAATCTTCCAGATGACCCTTTCATAATCTTCCAGATGACCCTTTCATAATCTTTTCCAAAACCAATAAAATCATTCTTCTGTATTTTCTCCTTTTCATTTTATATGTTATTCTTTACTCTTAACCCTTTTTGTTCATTCCAGTTCATATTTTAAATTAACTCTTTGTTTTTACCAGTGTCACAGGCTAAGTATAGTTTTCCTCTTGTCTCATAAATATATATATATATATATATATTATCATTTCACTCCAAGGAAAGAATATTAGAAAAAGAAAACCTTATTATGGAGAGAGAAAAATAAGAGGAATTAAGACAGAAGATAACAGTTGACATTGTATTTACATTTTTTGGAGATCAAAGTTGATTGGAAAGCAAGAGGCTGGAAGTGTGTCACAAGCAAGAAGTGCAGCAGAAGAAACTGTTAGCATAGAACTTACATCTCGCCATTTCAATTGTAAAATGATGAGGCCTTGTTGTCAATCTAATACTGTGCTTAAATTCATAATTTTACTCTTAATTTATTCTAAAAATAATAAAAGAAAATAAAAGGTTAGTTTTTCTCTATAGACAAGGAAGTCGTGTAAGAAATAGAAAAAAAAAAATAAAGTGGAAGCTTTATCAGAATATTTATTTGGTCAGTTTTTCATATTGTACCATATAGTGGAGGTACTCAATAGCATTTGCAGACATATTTTAACATTCATAAGGAATTTCTTTTTTGAGAGTACTTGTTTTTTAGTTGGTATTTGGTGTCAAATCCAATTTTGGGTCCTGAAGAGGTTGGGCAGCTGTAGTAGATCTGTTGCAGGTTATCCAAGAGGCTGGGACACATGGTCCTGACATTCTAATTAGCCAGTCACGTAACGGGTGGTTTTTGCTTTTTTTTTCTTTTTTTTCTTTTTTGTGATTTGTCTGGTGAAATGATAGTTGCTTGCTTTTTGGTAAAAATTTCAAGCTCTATACATTTATTAAAACATGCAGAGAGAAGTGAATTGGCACCCCCTACTGTCGAGGGGTTGCCCAGACTGAAGCAGTAGCTGATCAATAAAGCCCATCAGATGCAATTTCCACTCCCACTGTTAGAAGCAGCCTTGTACTTTATGCCCATCAAGTTTGTTTTATGACCTTATTACTGATGCCTCCTATGTCTGATGTCTTATTTTCCTTCAACAACTTGAATTATTGAATTGATATATTATCTTTTGTCAGGTACTGTAACCAGATTTTGGACAAGGACATAGACACTTGTTGTACTACTCTTCTGAGGGACCTTGTTTCATTTCAAGACAGACTCTACCATAAAGATCCAGTGAAGGTGATTTTTAAAATTTTATCCTTTGGATATGTTATTTTTAACTTACAATCGTTTTTTTTTTTTTTTTTTTGATTATTTCCCTAAAATACATGTATAGAATGTAAGCATCAGGCATTGTTTCTAAGATAAAAAGTTCTGCTCTGTATGTAAACATGAAATCTTAAATCTTGCAAAATAATCTGTTTTAGTCTTAATTCTGATCCTTTTCTTTATATTAAAATCTATTGTCTCTATAAGTTTCTGGTGACACTACTTCAGTCTGTTTCTAGAATAAGAAAATTAAATGAACTGAAAGAGCTTATTTTTTTTTTTACTCTAAGGCCAAACCTTTTCTTTTTTATTTTCTTTTTTTCCTCCTATTTCTTATTTTGCTAACAGAAAAAAGATGACTGCTTGAAATGTCAATATTTGCATAAAGAATACATGTATGCATTTAAACATTTGTCCTTTTTTGATTTATTTAAATATTTTGACAGGCAAAAATGCGACGTCGAATTGTTTTGGGTTTGCGTGAAGTCACAAAACACCTAAAGCTGAAGAAACTAAAATGTGTCATTATTTCTCCTAACTTGGAAAAAATTCAGTCAAAAGGTTTGTTTTTGTTACAATACTCAAATACATGACATTGTTCCATGGCTGGTACTCTAATAAACTTGTTAGTATGAAATTAATTTTTAGTTTTAGCATTATACCAAAATTATTTTTCTTTGAAATAAATCTATTTATTTTAATTATTTAAAAATTTTTTTTTTTGTTTTTACAAAAAACTTAAAAATATTTTTGGATAAGTTCCATTTACTTAATTCCAATACATGGCACTGTAGTCAGTAAATTTCTTTTTTTATGTATCCCTGACTTCAATAATGCGTTACTAATACTTTGAATAAAATATGAAAAGAATTTTAAAAATATGATGTTGGAAATATGATTGATGTCAAGAAATATACACTGTCACATTTTATTGTGGAAGTCAATGTTTTCACAATAGAATTGAACTTGACCAATTAATGTTAGTAATATTTTTAGGATATCTATAGAGGGAAAATATATTGTGAATTCAGCTTATAATGTCTATCCTTATTAAAAATATTGTTGATAACATGTTTGCATGGTGTCAAGTTTTATTATGCATACAAAATGCAACATATTTTTCTGGAGATGTGATTTAATCAATTGCTACTAAGGCATTATCTTCTGACACAGTATCCCATATTACTGAATAAATATTATTATCCATGTTAATATGGGCTCCTTGACAGCTGTTCTATAATCTTCATCAGATTTTTTAAGTATTATTTTTAACCTTTCTACAATTTCAATTTTAACATTAGTTGCGGCATTTTTTAATTGTTTTCCACGGGTCTTTGCTTGTATATTGTTTCCATTTTTATATATATATATATATATATATATATATATAATTTTTAATGATAGACCACTAGATCTCTAAAGTGACTGGTGGCCCATTTCATTATTTGGATTTTTCAAAGATTTTTTGGTTAGGTGGGCAATATTCAGCTTTGTAGAATGTTAAAGACTATTGTCTTGCCAGAATATATTCTTTATCTTAAAGCTTGACCTGTATCACAAAAATATCTTGCACAAGAGTTTAATAATTTAATTCTGTGTATTTATCATAACACCATTAACTTTGAAACAACTTATAATTTTACTGCCTATAATGCTAACTCAAAACATTACTCCACCTCTTCTGTATTGTCTTTGAAATCATGTTGGTTGACTATTTTCATGAAGGCTCAAATTATTGTGAAGCCATCAGGTCTATCTTGTGTAGCTCTATATTCATCAGCAAAAATTAGCTCTATATTCATCAGCAAAAATTAGCTCTATATTCATCAGCAAAAATTAGCTCTATATTCATCAGCAAAAATTAGCTCTATATTCATCAGCAAAAATTAGCTCTTTATTCATCAGCAAAAATTAGCTCTTTATTCATCAGCAAAAATTACTGTTGAGAAATTAGTTTTAATGTACTTTTTTTGCTCAACTGATCTTTCTCTTTGTGATGTTTGATGTTTATCTTTCTATGTTTTACTGATGTTTTAAGGTGGTAGTTTAGTTGATTTCATGTTGTTAACCAATCTTTTTAAGATTCTGCCTTTTTTTTCTCTGTTTACTTTTGTAACATCAGATTTTTCAAATATTTTGTTGCTTACTCCACTTTCCTTGCATAATACTCTTTTAAGTTTTCTCAGCTCTCTTTTTGTGTCATTTTTAAAGTCTGTTTCTTGCTCTTATTTTGCCATTAATTTTTGTTTTTGATTGTTCTGTGTTCAACTTTTTCATGATTTTCAAAATTGCTCCCATCACTCCTTAACTATATATACTTTTAAGGTTATATCTTACAACCTTGGGTATATCTGAAAGTAAAAAAAAGAAATTGATATTTATTATATTTGTTAGGGTAAACTCTAAAGTAAAAAACATATAATTAGTGAACTTCAATATCAACAGGAGTTACTTTCATTAGGAAATTTCTAATCTCCAAATGTTAGAAAGTTTGTCTGCTCTCTTTCTTGAACATGGTGAACTGAACTACCATACAATCACATAATTTCAATCCATGCTGAATCCAACTAAGTCAACATTCATCTGTATGTATTAATAAATTTCATTCTACTTTCATAGTACATCTATGTTGTTATCATTTCATTTTTTTACATTACAAATCATATTAAACACACTTTTAAAAGCAGCATTATTCGACCACAAGAAGCCATTTTTGCATAATTCGTGAATGATACTTTATTAGAGTTAAGACCCTGTCTGTCATTAAGATTAGTTCATATCACATAACAGATTGATGACAAGGTCACAACAGTATTGATTTTGTTCACTGTAGCAAGACCACAATTTTGACATAAAATGTTACTCTGATCAAAGGAGAAAAGAATTCACTACAACAAAAATGTTTAGAGAGTGTCTTGATCACAAAGTCATCCACAGTAAATTGGTGTCCTGGCTCTTACAACATTTCACCATTCCTGGCAGATCTTCTATTACCACAATGTGGGATGTCTACTAACAAAAGTAGGTACCTCCAATAAATCGCTGAAAAAGGGCATACCATGATGAAAAAATGTCCCAAAGTTAATAAAAACAAATTTTTATCATCAAAATGCTTGTTATTACTAAGAGGAAAGACCAAAGTATTTTTAATTATTTTTAAAAATTTTTACTCTTTTCTAACATGTTCGAAATTTGTGTTAAAAAATCTTGTAAAATAACATTAAATTTGAGACTCTTCCAAAAATCAAATAATTGTTGGATTTTAATGAAACTTTCAGGGCTTATTCACAAATGAATGAATATATTTTTGAAATTATTTTTAGAAAATCTTGGTAAAAATATTTTTTTAACATCTGTTTCAAACAACACACACACACCACCACCACCTTTTCTAGAAAACAAATTTTTATTTGTTAAAAGCAGGGTTTATTTTTTTCTAGATTTTTAAAACCAAGAATTGTTTTGTTTACAATCTGTCAAAAAAATTAAAAATGGCCATTTCATCTGTTGTTGTTGCCGTTTTTATTTTTATTTTTTTTTAATTTTTTTTTTTTTTTAATACACTGCAGTTTCTTTCTTTGTGAACAAAAGTGATAGAATCAAAAAGCAAAAGAATCTAAATGAAATCAGCTAGATTATATTTAAAAAAAAATTTTTAAATTTAAAATTCCCAGCATCTCTCCTTCATGTGCAGTGTAGTCTGATGAAGTCCTAAAGGATGAAATGCATCAAACAAAAACTTTTTCCACTTTTTTTTGTCATGCATTTTTTTTTTCCTGTTATCTTTCTATCTATATGTATATCAGGTGTAACAGCAAAATTGTCCAAATCGTATAACAACATAGGTTTATTGTCTCTCCCACAAAATGTTTAACATCTAAAAAAAGAAAACAAAAAAAAAACACAAAACTAATGACGTTTTTTTTGTTTTGTTTTTTTTCTTCCAGGTTTTTTCAAATAGGACATTTAGCCATCTTAACACCATTTGTCGTAAGAATCACTGAAAAACCCTTTGTTATTCATCTAGAAAGAGAACAGGTTAAAATAATTTTGTGTCAGCCCTACTGTCTTCTCAACTGAGCAATGATCATTTAAGTCTTCAGTAATGATACCAACATTCATAGCCTGGCTTTCATCTTCAAAGTCCATTCAAGAACCATCAAGAGAATGGTGAATAAGTTTTAAAAAGTGGGAACAGTAGAGAGGAAAATTGGATCAGGAGGTCACAACAGGAAGAGGGATCTTCATTTCAACTTTGAACAATAAGAATGTATTTAGCTCTAAGTAGTCAATAGTATTTTAAAAACCTTAGAGAATTCCAGTAAAATATCTTGTATCATTTCTAAGATACAACGGTTCAAAGCTTAATCTAACAGTTGAACAATTTTCCCATTACATAATTAGGACAATTTTGCTGTTATACCCTCTCTTTCTGTTTGTGTGTGTGTGTATATATGAGAGAGAGAGAGAGAGAGAGATTGATTGAGAGAGAATATGATAAAGAAAGCAAGTTGTATAATAAAAAATCTCTTACCACAAAATAAATTCATGTAAATATAAACTGAAATTCATATAGAATATTTATCATGCATATATTCTGAAAATTATATGAACATTTCTTGTTTAATACCATTTGAAGTCATCAAATTTGACAAAATATAGTATGTATTTTCATTTGAAGTCTAAATGTTTAGATAATTGTTCTTGCTCTTGCAAGGAAAGTTATCCCCACAAAACCTGATCTTTTATAGGTGTTGATAATTTAGCATTTATAGTAATTTAACCACTTATTTAAATGCCTGTGGATATTATAATTTTGTTTTCTGGACTAATTAAAAAAAAAAAATGTTTTCCCTAACAACTAATAAAACACTTTTGTCCTCTTTTCAGGTGGTCTGGATGATGCCTTGAATAACATTCTTAATCTGTGCACTGATCAGAATGTTCCTTTTGTATTTGCCTTGGGCCGTCGAGCCTTGGGGCGTGCTTGTGCCAAACTTGTCCCTGTCAGTGTTGTTGGAATTTTTAATTATGAAGGATCAGAGGTCAGTTTGACTTTTCATTGTTGATATTATCATCTTCTGTATCATTTGATTAAGCAATGGAATTTTTTTTTTTATCTAAAGCAATTCAGTCATAATTATAGCACAAATATCTCTGCCGTCCTGGGTATGACGATAAACTACATCCGGGTCCTGGGTAAGACGATAAACTACATCTGTTTAGGAGGTTTTGATGAGCGTGGAACCACCTCTCAATTGCTGATGTTACCAAGTCCACCCTGACCCGGTGTGGTAGCACCTGTTAGGGGTCCCAGCTATGGGCAAATAATTAACCCCTAAACTGGTGTAAAAACACTATGAAAGTGTAAAAATAGGTTTTAATACCAGAAATACTTTCTAAAAAAAAAATTATTACCAGCAATACATTTTTGAAAAAAAATTATTACTAGCAATACATTTTTGAAAAAAAAAAAAAAAAATATTACCAGCAATACATTTTTGAAGGAAAAATATTACCAGAAATAGATTTTTGACAAAAGAAAATATTACCAGCAATAAAAGTTTTGTCTGTATTAAATGGATCATTGAGGTTGATATGCCATAAAACAAACCAAACAATTATCTCTGGCTGACTGAGTTAACTGAAACCTTTTAACAAAGGAAAATGATACAGCTTCTTAGGGTTTCCTACATTATCTTTATTTATGAATATAAGCTTGTATCTATCATGATGATCAATTTTCAATGAAGTGTTTGGTTATTAGAAGGGACTGCAGCAAAAGGTCAACATCTAAAGAAGAAAAAAAATATGATGCCTTCTGTGTATATCAAAATTTTTCTTTGTAATAACAGTCTGGTTTCTTCCCATTTTATAAAGGAGATTAATTTAAGAATTAATACCTTTAAATATATGTCAGTACCCAGTGACAACAATCTGTTTCATGCTTAGATGAAATCTTCAGGCCATATGTCTTATATTGAGCACTTTAACTCATAAATATAGCATATCTTAAAACTATATTATATAATCTATCAAATAGATCAGTGGTTCTCAAACCCTTTTTTACCCATGGACCACTTTTACTCTTAATTTTAAAAAAGAAAAAAAAAAAGCTTATTTTATTTTTTACTAATAGATAAGTTTAGGAATTATAGAAATAGTAAATGTATATGCTTTCTTTTATATATAATCCTTATATAATTCATATTATATTAATTTTATTATTAATATTTTTTTCAATATTTTATATTAGTATTAAATTAACATTATTATTTATTACTAATGTATTAAATTAATTTATACTATAAATTATAATATTTATATAGTTTTCCTTATAATACTTCCCTTATATATCCTTCTCAGTTTTTATTCAACTTTTAAATCAAAACATCCAATAAGTGTTTTTCTAGTATTTTATTTTTTTTAGTATTTTAATATGGCATAAATTACTGTAGAAATTTCAATTCTCAGTTATAACAACTGTTGCTCGATGGACCACTAAAATATTACCATGGACTCACAATTTGTTTGTGTGGACCTCCAGTAAGTAATATTACATGGACTCTGGTTGAGAACCACTATTTTATATTATATATGTGTGTGTGTATATATATATATATATATATATATATATATATATATATATATATATAAAATACTTTATATTAATTGGACCATACTGAGTTTCATACTGAAGCAATTGTCAAGTGCTGGAATTATTTTTACTTTGGGTTAACACCAGTTTTTTTAAAAAAAATTTTAGTTCTTGCAAGATATGGTATTATTGAGTTGGAATATTATTGTTGTTAAAGTGTTTAAAGAATTGTAATTTAATTTTGAATTTGAATTTAGGCCCAGATTAACATTTAAGATTGAAAATAAAAAAAATATAAATTCGAATTTAGAGAGATGCTGATGTTAAAAAAGTAAACTCAAAGAAATGTTAGAAAATCAAGGGGGGTAATCTTTTTTTTTTTTAAAATCAATAGAATAATTAATATTATTAATATAAAATAAGGTAAAATAAAATGAGAGACAGATAAATATGTAAATAAATAAGGCAAATAAATGAATAATTAAATAAAAATAATAAATGCAAATATGAGTAAATAAACACATTTCTAATAATAAGACTAAAGGTAAAAGAGACAAAAACAATAAAAATAAGTTATATACTAAAAATGGTAGTGATAAGATAATGGATTAGGAAAATGATAAATGTGTTCTGGTCTAATATTAACAATAGTTGTACAGTAAAGGTAGCAAGAAGTAAAAATATTAATATCAATACTAGTATATGTTGAAACCTAGTCTGGCTAGACTATATTAATCTGGATCAACGTGTTTGAGTAGAAATTTGGGTCTATGTAGGCAGGTTCTCATCAACTCACTTCTTTTGTTTGAGATTAGGATTTTTTATATTCTTCAGGATTATTAATTTTTCAGAAAGACATAAGTTACATTTACTGCTTTTCCTACTGAAGGGCTTAGCTTTCACTACTAACTCCCAGGTGATAATTGGGCTTTTATTCTTCTTTTTAGCTTCCAGAAAAATTTAGAAAGGGCAGTGCTGTTTCGATATTTGATATTGCCTTATGTCATTCGGTGGTGGTAAAAGTGTGATTTCCAATTTTTTTCTGTAGAGCCCATGTAAAATCTCATCGGTTGTCATGTTTGATTTCAGCTTTATAAACTAAGATTTGGACATACATTTACTGTTTAATGGGCAGCGTTTGCTTTTTCTGCAATTGCAATTATTGTGGGGATGTTGTTTTGAAGGTTGTTGAAGTGCTTGTTTAGAATGGAACTGTTGTACTGAGCAGTATACTGGTCAATGTTTTTAGCACAACTGTAGCTAACTTTGATGTTGTTTTTGTGAAAGATCTTATTAAGTGTTGGGGTATCACTAAAGTGCTTGTGGTTTAAATTCCCAAAAGTTTTGCAATGTTAGTTTCAATGTTTTTGTTGAAGGGGGAGTTAAACCATATAACATTGCGTTTACACTGTTTTGGTTTGTTGGCATCCTTATTGCTAAGAATTCGAGATAGCTCTGTTATTTAACATTGAGCACGTTTTTTGTTTTTTTTTCCTTACACTATAGTGTATTTATATTTGTTCACATATGATGGCTTGATTGTATACCTTCCTATATTTACCTATTTGGTGTCTCATATATATAGATAGATAGATAATCTCCAAATGAGAGAACAGATGGGGTGAATTTAATTTTATCTACTGGCTTCCTGAATCTAAAAAATTAAAAGAAATTATTTTTCCTGTTAATTTTGTCTGGTTAACAAATGCCCTTCTCTCAATGCCCTTTCAAAAAATTGAACATTCGTCATATTTGTCTACAATCCCAATACATTTATTGCTGACATATTTTTTGCAATTGTTAATGATGGCCAGTCTGTTCCGGTTTATCATGGCATCAAAAAATAACCCACTCACCTCCACCCTCTTTTCTATTTAGCATAGATCTGACATTTAATTGGTTAATCAAGATGTACCCACAAGTCTATTTTTTAATTCTGACCTTATGTCCCCACCCTACCTTTTAACTTTCAGAAAAAAAGGTAACGCTTTGTTTTTAAATTTTCTTAAAAATCATTTAATCACCAGTTACTTACCATTGACTTAAGTAATACAATCAAAGTATTGAAAGCTTTTGTGCAGAGATTTCAACATTTTTATTATAATCTTTTATAATAAAAATATCTTGTTGCATAGAAGAGCTGAGATATATATATATATATATATATATATATATTTTATATTATATATATTTTTATTACCTGATTACTGAGAAAAAAAACAAGAACAAAATCTATTCCATACCTGAGGATGTCTGTATGAACAGACGAAAGCCTGTAAAAATAATAAGAACTCATGCAACGAGAATTTATAGAAACAAGGATCTTTTCATTCATAAACAGATTCGGGGTTATTGTATATTATTTGAATTGTTCGCGGCGATTGATTTCTCGCCAATTAAATCATTAACCTTTGTATTCGTTTTTTGTATGAATAATTCATGAATTTGTAAATTTAATTGCACCTTTATTGAAATATATATATACGGATTTTACAAATTTTTATCTGGTCATGGAATTCATTTTTATATTTTTGGTATATTCTTCTTTTAAAAAACACTCTGTTCAATATTTAATTCTCCTTTACTGTTCTGCACTTACAGGAAAATTTCCGGAAGCTGATGGAACTAACAGAGAAAGCTCGTCAGTCATATGTGGAAATGGTAGCCATGATTGAAAAGGATATCCAAGAAAACATCCCACAGATCTATTCTAACACAGCCCAGATCTTTGCTCACATGGGCCATTCACGAACACCATCTGGCTGCAGTGGCATCTCTTTTGCCAGTAGCATTCTGTCTGAGCCCATTTCGGAGAATTACCCTCAATCAGAGCCTGAAACTGACAGTCGGGGCAATGAAATTGCCAAGAGAGAAATTGCAGGACGTGAGTCTGAGATGAAGATCTCTCCACTTTGTCTAAATAACACGTGCGTCTCCTCCATGATGGGAGATATTGATGATGGAAATGAGGCTGACACAGAAGACTGTAATGACCCAGCCACCAGTGTTCAAGCCAACAGCATCAATAATGTCAATCTTGAATCTTTGTCTTCTGCTGATGTTGACAGAGAGGACAGTGCTGATGAAGAGGATGACATCGGCTCTGGGAACAACTCCATGTTCCAAGAAGCTCTGGGTGAGCTCCCGCACATTGACTCTATCCACTCAGCCACATATGAGCTAAACACTGAGATCTTGTCCCAGCATTCAGTGCGCACAATTGGAGACACCAGTGAAGTAATGTCAACCCACTCATCCAAGACAATTGGTGAAGGTAGCTCTACCATTGTCACTGATACCTATTCTGAGCAAGGCCAGCTTGACAAGACGGCTAACTGTGCGGAGAGCTCCATTAATTTGACCAGAGTGAAAACCGTGGAGAAAGACAAACTGATTCAAGACTGGGTGAAAGCGTCTCAGACATGTATTGATGAAGATGGGGACAGCAGTGAGCAGGAGACAGCAAAAGAGGAAGATAGCTGTGGCAGCAGCTGTGATAGCAACAAAGATTTAGTTGTTTTCCCAGTTCTCTCCTCGTCACCTGTGGCCATGGCTTTAGCAACAGGTGTTAAAACAGTATCTCCTCTTCAAGGCAATATTTTAGAATGTAACGTCAATTCTATTGGCAATGTTCTACAGTCTGCAGCCTCAACTACCACAAACACAATAACTGTTTCATCCACTACTTCTTCCCCTACTGCCACTGCTGTTTCATTTGAACTATCATCTTAGATTTCATCTGAAGGTCAATTTTTTGTTTTTTTGTTTTTTTTTTTTTTAAATACTGTAGCTGTCACAATTTTTTTGTGTATAACCCATGCACTTGCTTTTTCTTATGACTAGATTATTTATTTTCCTTCATCTTTTTCTCCTGTTCTATTGTCTTAGGAATCTAATTTTTACTTTTTTAATTTTTAATAGAAAATTCAAAAATTATAAATGATTCTAAAAAGAATAAAGAGACACAAAGCAATAATGGAATAGTTTTTTATAGCAGAACTATGAGATTGGTTACAACATCAGTATTTTCTGTTATAAGAAATGAAAATTGTCATTAACAAATAACATTAGGGATAAATATCTTTATTCTACTGTTTTTTTTGTTTTTTTTTTGTTTTTTTTGTAAGTATACTTTATTTTTGTAAAATGTGGAATCAATTACTGATATATTTACTTATAATTTTTCAAGTACCATTATTTATAAAATATGTTAGACTGTTTGAAATGGTGTTTTAAGAAGTGGTTACAACATAAAAAAAGGCTGAAAAATTTTCTTTTCTGATTATTATTTCAGTGGGATATAGGATAGACAGTGCATAAGCTTTAGGCATTTCAGTCCACTTGGATTTTTTGCCTCAATGTTGTATTCACAATATATAAATAGCTTTTAATAAAACACTGGAGAGAAAAAAAAAAAGATTTAGCTGTATAATTTTCACACTTATGCATTAAGTATAATTAGAATTGTTGTTGGTTGGATTCTGTTTACAGAAGAACATTTTGCTAAGTAAAGTTTGTGAATTTTGCTTTGTTGCTATTACTTAAAATAGCAGGCTTGTAATCTTTTTTATGATAAGCTTGGCTCCTGTCCCATCATCACTAATAATATATATTCTTCTTTTTCTAATATTAGATCATAAGTCTAAAAGATTCTTGTCTTTCTCCCCCCCCCACCACCACCAAGCACTGGAAATCAAATCTTTTTAAGTTGATATAAATCTTTTAAATCTGCATGTATTGATCTGCATATTTTGTGTTTTTATTACAATTAGATAGCTTACTGCTTTCAGCACTGGTTTATATTCCTGCTTGCTTTTCATGTAAACTAAATTCTAATCATGATTGTGTAGTTTAAACCATTACACTATATAAAGACAGCATATGTTGGTCTTTTTGTAGATGTTGAAGGTTATCAACCATGCATTGATATAGAAATTCAAATTTTTATTTTGATATTTAAACAAACATGTCTATTTTTTTTCCTCTCTTATAAAGCAACATTTTTGAATCGAAGGGCAATGTAAGAAATCCTAAAATTTTATTTCTGTAAAGTAAAATGCCTGATGAGACTTTTTTCTTTAAAAATAATTAATATTTTCTTTATTTCATTGATAGAGAAGTTTTTTTTTTTTTTCTGATCATTCCCTACATTCATTTATGTTGCATCTGCAGGCTTCTCTGCTGGCCCTGTTAATTTGGTCATTCAGTATTGTTTAAATTTGTTTCACTCACCCATTTTCTTTTCCTCCCCTCCTCTCTGTTCACCCAATAGTTGTTCCAAGTGTGGCTTCTTTCTGTTGCTATATCTGAAAGATATTCTAACCTTGCATTAGCGACCAATTTTACAGTAACCCTAAACTAGACATCTTTAGTACCACTATAATTAAATAACTGTTCAATAATGTTAGTCTAATGGTGTTAACATTTGCTTTGTATTGGATATAGTTCTGGTGATTTTAGAACTGTTTGCACCCCCCCCCTCATGTAAAAATTACTCTTTTTCATTGATCTTTTTTAGTTATCTGGGCAAGATTTCTAAGATCCTGTCATCATAATTATTGAAATGAGGAATTATTATTATATGACTTGCTATTTGTTTAAACCAGCATGCTCAGTTTGGTTGTTAGACTAATGTTTTGCCCACTATACTCTCCGACCTTCTTCAGGTGTCTCATCATATTTTTTTTTTTTTTTTTTAATTTTAAGCTGAACACTTTATTCAATCTGCATGGGTAGATTGTTCCCATTCTCCTTTCCTTGCATAGGGGAAATAATTCATTTCATTTAATTCTCTCTAATCTATTTCTTGTTTGAGAAACACATAGTTGGTTAATGCATATGTGGTTTTCTAGCAGTCGTAAGTTCGATACCTGGATCAGGTAGTGATGAAAAGTCATATACTCTGATTCAGTGGAAAAAAGACGGACAAGCAACACAAAGATGTAACTTGAATAAAGGGTTTGCTTCAAAATCTTGAAGGTTACCAAATATAACAGATACCTGAAGAAGGTCAGAGGGTACAGTGGTCAAAACATTTGTTATAACCATTATGAGCATATGGGTCTGAATAGTAATGTATATGATTGTATTATTTTGTTTACTTTTGACTTTGTCTAATTATTAAATCTTTCCCAATAATGAGTGAATTAATTAAAGAACTTTTTTTTTTCTGCTTTTTGGAGAATCAATGACTCCTTGGGAGTGTCCAGGATGATGATCTCTCAAAGTCAAATTGAAATATGCTAAAATATTTAAAATGTTATTTGTTGAAGATATTTCAAAAGAAATGTAGATATCAACAAACCTTGCTGGAAATATCTTTTTTTTTGTTTTTGTGTGTATGCATGTGTGTATATGCATATGTTTGCAGCTACATATTTGCAGTCATGTATATGCACATACACTTGCATACATTTCATAGTGTTTTGAAATTAGTGGCAAACTGATTCCTTGTCGTGCTTCATTTTTTAATATTAATTTCCTAAAAGGATAGTCTTGATGACAAACCATTCTTCAGAGATTTCCAGATTCAGTTAGTTTTTAGCATTGATGAATTTAATAATGTTATGTTAAATCACAAAATGATAAAGATTTTTTGATTTTGAAGAACATAAGTAGATATAGTATTTTTTTTTACTTTGTGCAAAATTTTACGTTTGCACAGAAAGTAATCACAAAATATTGCTTCTGTTCCTCTTCTATCCTTAAATTTTTAAACAAAAAATGTTTTCTCTATAAAATGTTTTCTCTATAAAATGTTTTACTTTTTCTAACAAAACGTTTTTAGCAGTTTAAAAAAAATAGTTACTGCATATTGAAAAAGTAAGAAACTTTAAATTTTTGACATTTTCTGGATTTTTTTTTTATTTATTATAAATCAAAACTAATAAGATTTTGAAGAATCATTTTAAGTTTTTTTTAAAAATTTTCATGATTTTATTTTCTAAACATTCTTATATTTACCAAGCCCAATTTGTTTTTACTCCTTGATCTGGTTTTCATTCTGTGGAATTTTGTTAATCGAGACCTTTTCTTTTATAAAAATGAAAATATTTCCTCAGATTCTTTTATGTAGATTTCTGAGATTAATTTCAGTTTTGTATTATTTATCTCTCTCTCTATATATATATATATATATATATATATATATATATATAAAGATTTTTTTTTTTTTTTTTTTTTTTTTTTTTTTTTAAAAAGGATGCAATAGAAAATTCTCTCATGGATTTGCTACTTTTTTCTGCTGGTTTGAAACCCCACCCAAAAAATCCTTTTGCTGGACATTAGAAATCAAAAAAAAAAAAAAAAAAATCTCTCTTTTGGAATGAGGAAACAAAAAAACTCAGCCTTCCATTTTGAGGGAACAACAGCAAATATTGTTTTATTAAAAAAAAAAAAAAAAAAAAATTTTCAAAAATTGTTACAAGAATTTCAGTCATATTTATTATAGAACACTATGAGTAACTTACCCTTTAGAATGTTATAAACAAAAAAGAAATATTGTTTTCAACACGTGGCCTTCTGACCAGCATTTTATAATTATGCTGCTGCATGAAGAAGACCCCCTTTTCTTACCCACTTGTCTCTATGTTGATCCCGTTTTTCTTTGTTATCTTTTCTGACTCTGCCATAAGTACAACTGCTTCTGAACCATGGTTTAACTTACCTGGTCAGTTAGTAAATTAAGCTCTCGTTCTGAAAATGCTGTTTTATTCTTTGGTCATTGGCAAGTCTAGCTGTTGCTATGATCAAATATATGCTTGAAAAGTGATCAGTTGTTGGCTTGAGTATGACATGTTTACTATTATTTTTATATTGCTCCGAGTGTGTTCACTTAAATGCCTTTTTGTTATTAACAATGTCATGTCTAGTAGTAGTAGGTATCTATATTCATATAATACTATTTTATAATCATTATAAAAAACAATACTTGTATTTTACAGTAAAACATGTTTGACCAATTGAATTATTTTGTCCTATTCAATTTTAACTTCAGGTGAGATACTTTGGAATGAACAAATTAAAAATATATGCTAGAAAAACTTAAAATTATTTAACAGTATTTTTAATTAAAAAAAAAAAAAAAATCCTTTTTCTTTTTGCATGAGATAAATAGATATTAGTATATTCAATTTAAAACAGCTATTGCAAAAATAAGGCAATTTATAATGTATTGCCCAATATAATTAATGAAAAATCAATTTTAGTATTTCAGAGGATTTTGTGTAAGTGATATTTAAAAAAAACAATAAGAAATTATAAAACTTGTCACTATTTTTGTATTCCATATAAAAAAAAGCCATTTAGATTTTCCCATCTTATGCAAGTAATATTAACTAAACCTATCTAAATTTAATTTTCATTTTTATATTACTGTGGGTCTATCAAGACTTACTGTTGTAATTTAGATAATACAGGACCCATTTATGATAATTTTTTTTTCTAACTTTTTAGTCTTATCACTGCTGTCTGGTTGATAGTTGTATAAGTTTTAGTATGTATCATAAATATTTCTATATATTTTTCCAACTTTTTGTTTACTTTTTTTTTTTAATTTCCTGTGAATATATATTTTTACTACATAAAAATGAAGAAAATGTACTGAAGCAAGAAATCTAGCAAAATTGAATCTGTGATTTGCTTAGAAAAATTACCATTTTATTGTTTCAGATTTGGGAGTGTTTTATAAGTTTTTCAATATGATGACTTGATAACATTCAAAAATTTTCTGCATGAAAAAAATTTTTTTCATTTTTTTTTTTTTTTTTATTTGTGTGTGTGTCTGCCTTCTGACAGTGCTTGTCATTGTGGCTGAAAAATGATGGGCTCTGTTTCAATTCTTTTTTGCCTTATTTATCTTTGAGAAGTATTTTCTTTTGTTTCTGTACTATTTTCATTAATTTAACCATAAAGAAAAAAATCCTTTAGTTGTAAAAACTAACAAGAAATCATCATACTAAAAAAAAAAAAAAAATTTGTAAACCTTAAAGTACCAGGGAATCAAATTCTTTTTAAAAGAATTATTTTTATAGTAAACCAAATTAGCAATCTCATATTAAACGAAAAACCTTGGATGGTATTTCTGTAAATTGTATCTGAACTGTTGAAACACACATATTTATTTACTTTTTATTTTTAAGAGCTCAAATCAAACGCCATGACATGCATTAATGCTTTATACTTGATTAATGAATTTTTTTTTTTCTTCTATTTACGCTGAAGGACTGTTAATTCATTACTTACTTACTTACTTTCTCATTGTTATTTTTTTTTTTTTTTTTTACCATTGCGCTTTATTTTGAGGCCGAGTGGCTAGACATTGGCTAGCTGCAATGACGACTTTTTTTGTTTAGTGCAATTTTTGCATGATTGTCATCACTACAAACTTGAAAAAAAATTTACTGAGCTTTGATCTTAAAAGTATTTAACAAAATAAATATCAATATGTGATATAAATTTGGATTCTTAAATACTTAAAAAAGAAAAAAAAAAGTTTCTTGAAATAAAATGTTTATTTCAAGAAGGCAGTTTTTACTTACAAATGGTCAACATTTATTTTGTGTCATGCCTTTTTACTTTTAACATTAATTTGCCTTTTCAGAAATTTCTCCTTGATTTTTAAGAGGCTATTACTAGCGTTTGATAGTGATCAACTCGGCCAGATTTTCCTTTGGCTCTTTTTATTCCCCCATTTCATTTTTGTCTCAGAAACATGTGAACATCTTTTTCTTATATGCATTTGATCAATGAAGACCCTACTCCAGAAATCATGAGGATTTGTCTCTTGTTTCTGTTTTCGCATTTCAATTAGCTTATTCTCCAATCACTGAATAATTGTTTACATTTGTATTATGTTGGTAAATTAAATTTCTCTTAGTATATGGGCCATAATAACCAGAGAATATACTGATCAAAATGTTCTGAAACCACAAACACTGAGAACAATAACTTTAAAAAAATTGCATAAATACTAAAAGATGCTGCCATTTCTAGTTGTGTGTGTGTGGATGCAGAATCTATAGATATAATTGATTTATACGAAGAAAAAAAAATAATAATTTTTATATAAATCAGAAATGGCTGATTTCTTTGTGTAGTGCCCTCCCAATGCAAAGATTTGTATTCTTTAAATTCTTGTAAAAGTTCAAACTAATAACCATTCTATTGAGTGTGTATATATATATATATATATATATATATATATATATATAAATGAAAATTTCTCCGATTTAACCAGTAGAGAAGACAATATTTATGAATAAAAATGACAATAGGAAAACTGATAATTGCTGATGCATTTCGTCCAATGTGGACTTTATCAAAGCAAAATATGATTTCGTATTTTGCTTTGATAAAGTCCACATTGGACAAAACCATCAGCAATTACCAGTTTTCCTATTGTCATTTTTATTCATATATATTTATCACTTGAGGGAATGGTTTTAAGATACATCCCTTATATTAAAATGATCTGTGGTTTGATTATGGAATATTTTTCTTTAACTTGGGTAGAAAAGGAAGTGACTATTCTGCTGTGTTTATCTATATTAATTACTTTTAACTGCAAATTCTCATCCATTCTAATTTGATAATGCTTTTTTTAAGGCATTAAAAAACATGGCTAGAAGATATTGTTACCAATTTATCTTGTTCTTAATTGATCAAGCTAAGCGAGGAGAACACAAGATCTGCTATTTCTTGGTCTTTTCCGATCAAGGCAAGGCTGCTGTAATCTGTGTTAACTGTTAATGGTATAAAAATTATCTGGGTAGACAAAGAATAATAAAGAACATTTTTGGGGGTAGATATGTCTCACACTGATCTTATCTTCTACCCAAGATCCATGAATATAAATATGGTAAAAGCATTAATATTTCCAAAATTATTTCCCCAGATACTGATGCATCATTCTAGCCTAGATGTTCTGTTAGATCAGTTTTTTTCTTTTCTTGTTTCGATCCCAAGCTATAAGAAGATAGTTTCTGTCACTTCCACAGTTTAAAAGGACCTTGCCATATGACAAAAAAGGGGGGGAAGGGAGTTTCTTCAAGTAAACTTTATTCTAGTAGTAATAGCAGTTACAAAGATATTTTATGGTGTGTCCTGGTTAGAGATTACAGCCTCTCAACCCACACAATAATATATTGAAGATTTATAAAATGTATAGATTAACCAACAATAAGAATATTAATCCAACCAACTTAATTGGGCTGCATTGATATTTCAATACTAGTATAGAAGCTACCAGATAATTTCATTTCTTAAAATTAATTCTTTTGTCAATTATCTTTGTATTAAGTTATATTTATAAGGTTTTCTTTTTCCAGATGCCTGGCATTTTAGTGCAGACATACAAATCTTTTTTTTTTCCCTTAACATAATGCTTCCTAGTTTTATTAACTTTATCCCTTTTTTTTTTTTTTTTTTTTTTTTTTTTTTTTTTTCTACTGTGATATTTTCAGCTGGCTTGAAATCCAAAAACTCAGCTCCATTTTTCCTTCAAATTAGCTTAAAAAGTAACATATTCCTACCATTAATGTCTAAACTGTGGCCCTTGGAGCTTTTCATGACTTGTTAAAATGACGGCTACTTCTGATTGTTTCTTTGGACATGAGTACAGTTTGACCATGTTGCTCTCTCTAAACAAGCTTGGGTAAGTGACAGCCAATAAAAAAAATACTGCCCTGGACCCCAGGTTAATGTGCCAACCTTTTCTATTTAATACCTCTCCTGCATTTTTCTTTCTTTCTCATTTGTCCAAGGGTAACTGTTATAGGCAAAACTTTTCCAACAGGAGAAAAGGCTTACTGCAATGTAACTCATATCTGCCACTGCAGCAATGTGTATGGACGCTGAATAAATTGATGTCTGCTGCATTGTAACAATTAAATGTGTTTGTTCTTCCTTTTTATTTCTGTTTTATTACTAATGTTGCCTCCCCACCATGACAGTGATGGAAATCTACTTAAAGCAATGATTTAATGATGTAATTATTGATATTTTGCATACTTAAAGAAAATCTTGCCAAAAGATTAGGACTTACATTTAATCCAAGTATTACTGCCAGTGAAACTTTTTAAATTACATATTTTGTTAAGATAAAAATAAAAAAAATATCTTTTTAAGTTGATAGCATTTTATATTTTAGCTGTTTATTTTTAAATATGTTCCATTAAAAATATATATATATGCTTTTAAAGAAAAAAAGTTTTAACTCTAGTTTTTGGAGATCAAATTTTATTAGCTACTGTAAAAACTGAATAAACATAGCTTTTTTGGAAGTCTCCGAAAAGACGTATTCTCTCGCCCTAAATTATTTTGAACTTGTGTGCAGTTATGTTCATTCATTCTTTTTAATCAATGCTAAATAATTTGGCGAGATCAGCATTTGTTCAACTTCTGAGCTGAAAGATAATAGTTAAACTTTATGAAAACAGACAATATCAGAAGTTAAATTAAAACTGAATTGTAAAGGATACAGCAAGAATTTGATTTTTTTTCAACTCTTACAACAATTGAAAGTTGATATGTTCAAATACATTAATAGTTTATTCTGGTCCAAATGGTGCAACTTTAAACTTTATGCTGTCGAATCATTATAAAATAAAGTCTGCTTCATCCAAGAGCTACCCAATGGAGAGAAGGATATTGAATGAAACATTAACAGTCATGTGGATTTTTTTTTTTTTTTCCTAAGAGATAATGGAGAGGATTCATGGAAAGAATATGAGTTCTTATAAACAAGTATAATTTCATACCATAAAAAAAAAATACTTTGACCATCTTTGGTTCACATCATATTTTGGAGGGTGTTCATGAGTACATGTTGAAATGTTCTAACCAAACATCAGAATCCTTTAATTATGCCACCCCACCCAAAAGGAGGAAAAAATGTCAACTGGAAAAACTGAAGAATTAGGATATGAAGACAGATTCAAGTGATTTTAAAGAATATGTGACCTTAAATGTTGAAGACAAAATCCAACATAATAAAAATTGATTTAAAAAAAAAAAAAAAATTTCAGGAAGAGACTTTTAAACTATTTTTTTAAGCAATGGGGAACTATTCAAAAGTTTGGATTATTTGAATAGTTACCTAATCTTTCCTCTGTCATGTGTGTGTTTTTTTTTTTTTTTTTTACACACATTTCAAAATCACTCCTTTTCTCTTGAAGATACTGTCTTACACTAAGTTTTTTTGGTGTCGCACCTCATATTTCTGTATCAGTTCCTACTAATTTCTATTGTTGGCATAAAAAAAAAACCATAATACTAGTATAGCTAATGTATCCTGCACATGATATTTCATATTCTATGTAAATGCAAACATCATTTCTGATATAATACATTAAAAAAATATTGTCTCATAATTGGTAGAATATGCTGTACCTCAATAAAAACATTGCACAAGCAGTTCAACACAATTCAATAGATGTGAGTAGTGACAGGACCAAAGAGGCAATAAATCTTGGGAGGGCACACAAAAAAAATAGGTTGAGAAAATATATCTGAAACTAGAATTTATAACAGCTTATGACTGAGGAGGAGCAATATTTTAAATTGCCCTGGGCACTCAAAACTCACCTGATGCCACTGGCTGAAAGTATTGAGGTGATGGTGGGGTGGGGCAGAGCAGATTCTGATTATAATAAATTAAGCATTAATATTGGTGTTATATATTCAACATCAGGAGCATTTCAGAGGAAGTAACACAAGTTATACTTTTCACACTGACAAAAAGAAAAGTTGGATGAAATTTTAGAAAGTGCAAATTTTAAAATGAGAGCAAAAAGTGATCAAGATTCTTTTAAAGATTAAAAAAAAAAAATGTTGGTATATATATGTAGCCTTACCATTAATTTTCTTGGGCATTCAATAAAAATGTTTTTTTTTTTAAAAAGAAAAGAAAAAAGTTCACCATTTTTATATATATATGGTTATTCAAAAAGAATGAACCAATTTCATGACATTGCTTCAGATCGCAAGCTCTATCATGGAATGAGTCAGTGACCATTTGAAAGAGGAATTTTCTAAGTTTGGAATGACTGCCACAGGGGTGCTGTAGTCGCACCATATCTCTGGCAGTTTTTTTTTTGTCTGTTTATGCCCAGAATGGTGAGTCCTCAGCAAAAAGTGTTCTGCATTCACGAAAAATATATTTGCAGCATTGCTTTTTGAATGCAATTCAACATTAATCCACCCTCTCCTAAGAACATTCAATGGGTGGTTTAAACAGTTTCAAGAGAGTGGGTGTCTGTGTAAAGGAAAAAGTCCAGGTCAACCATGAATTTTGGAGGAACAAGTGGCAAGAATCCGTGCTGCATTTGAGGAGAGACCACAAATCATGCTAGCCATGAGCTTGTGATTTTTCAATCCATTTGTCTGGCATTTATACTAATCATTGAAAACATTTTCAATGACACTCTCGTAAATACTGTTTATGTATGAACAAAATCATAAGTGGAAAAATGGGATTCAAGCAAAAAGAAAAAAAAATTGGTTAACATCAATTTAAAGAAAGAGAACAAAAACTAGAATAACCATTAACAAAGATAAAATTCTTATTTAAGCTAAGCATCACAACCTTAACTCATTAACAGTCAATTTAAAAATCTCTTATTAATTCTAAAACTAAAAATCCAGTATAAACTTCTATATATATAAAATTCTATAACTTCCTTTAGCCTGTCCATCCATCTGTCACACCCTCTAAAATAGCCATACATTGACCAATCGATACCAAAGTTTTAGAAATGTAAACAGATAAGGGGGCACAAAGTACAATTGGTTTTACTAGGGTGCATTACTTAGTACAATAAATTTTCATTCATTTTTATTTTTTTTAAATTAAGTTTTATTTAACATACAAAATACTCCCACTGTTTAAAAAAATTTAATGATTAAAATAAATACTTATTTAATAAAAATGCAATATTGTTTTTTTTGCATATCTTTTCTTTAAGTTTTTATGTTTTATCAATTGGTTCACAAAATTGAACGAAATGTAGAGTTTGTAAATCTTGACAAAAAATGTTAGCAATGACTTCAACAATATTAAATAGCATGAGGATTTCAACATGCATTATTGTGTTGTAAATAAATTCTAGTACAAATAAATCCCATTATTCATTATAGGTTTCTTCTACCCATTAAGACCCACCTTAAAATGGGATGATGGACATTAAGAGGTTAAAGTTGAGTATTGAAAAAAAATGTTTTCTTTCTGACTTAATTTGAATTTCTCTTTCTTGAGATTGTTGCAGTGAGTTTTCCTTAAGACAACTGAAGCATAAAGACCTTGTAGAAGAAATGACTTAACTCCAAGCTGTAACTTCCTTCAGCATTAAAAGGATAAGGTTCGGGAACATGCCTTGATGTCTGCAGTTTAATTAACTACCCTATTCTTGTTTATTTTTTTTTGTTTTTTTTCAGTAAAAGTTAAAAAAAAAAAAGTTCTTTTAACTCATTATGCATTAAGTAAAAATGCAAAATAAATCTTAGTAAATTATGCATTCTTGATTGTTTTCAGCTAAGTTTCATTGCAACTTTAAGGTGGTGATTCTACAGCATGGTCCAGAAATAAAGAAGCCACATCCCTTACCATGACAGCATCATTATCAATTTAGCCACAAAGACCTTCACCAACAGGCATCAATCAAATAAGCCATATAGGTGCACTGCAGAAAGAAATGAAAAAAAAACTTAAAAATACCATTAAGTGACTTTTTTTATATTAGTGTGTAAGAAAATATTTTCTCAGTAAGACTTTATTTCCAAATGAACTGACACATCTTGTGCACATCACTTCATTCGGGAATAAGCAATCATTTAACTGTTTTCTGCCTTGACTTTTTGTACTCTCTCACACATGCTTGTTGCATACATAGATACATTCTTATTATAGCTAGTTTCATGTAATTCTTTTGTTAATAGATGTGTTGTCATTTGTTTTATATTTGTTGTTTTGTGTTTTATTGTTTTTACCTGGACTCACATTGAGCCTGCCAATATTGTTTGTGGAATAAAATTTTCTGTAAGGCCTGTAAATATTTACTATCCAAAATTTTGATTCCCAGAACATAATGGTGACTAAATATTTACCCGCAATCATACTAACAATCCCACAAATACCTGCAGTGGCAGGACAAACTTGGCAAAATCACCTAAAGAATGCAAAGGTTTAAACACAGTTGATAAGACATATACATTAACATTAACCTTCGTAAACATTAGTTGTGTTCTTAAATAGTCTCGTCAGATTGAGATTTTCATATGGATGCCATACATGGTACCAGACTCGTTCAGAAATATCTAAACTGCCGGCTGTCTACAACTTTTCTCGGATGGATGGTTAAAAATCTCTGAGCAAGTGAAATATGTAGGCCTCTGTGAGGACCATCTTTCCTTGAACATCATGCACTGGCACTACAGAATTGCAAAGAACTGTACTAAATGCAGAAACTACATCACTTGAGGACTTTTAACAAGAACAACTGCTAAAATGAATAGCACATGTAACTCAAAGAGAAAATAATAACATAATCAAGATGTTGACATTCCACACTACTACAAACAAAAGGCAAGGAAGGAAACCCCCATCAATACTGGAAAGTGTGATAACAGTAAAATTTATTTTTCTGAAAAATTGTTTTAAGAAATATTTTATAAATTTCAATTGAAAACAGCACTAACAGCTCAGTCAGTGAATGCCGAATATTTCCTGATAAGAAAATGGTTACCATTACCATTTTATTAGGGTGTTTATCACAGAGCATCAGTTAGAAACCAGTCTCGGAGATCATTCAGTGTATTAAGTTCAATTCTCATGGTGTGCTTCCCTATTGTGACCTTACAACTAAATAAACTAAGCTTAGTAAGTATCTGAAGTACCGTGATCAGCTTCGTCAAGCTCTGAAGCAGAGATGCCATCAAAATCCTGCTTTAACAAATTTCATCCTCAGTGTGGCTTTGTCGCTTGCAGTAAAACTGGGTTAGTATCACACTTAAAAAAGCACAAATGAAATATGTTTTTCCCTTTCCTGATTGTCTCCACAATAGCCCCTCCTAGCATGCATAAGTGTAAAACGAAAAGCACCATCCAATGCTGACCCTCATTTATCGTTCACGACAGGAGAGTTCACCAGTAAATATCTACACACCTCATCGTTACTAATGTTTGAAAACTTTACCAAAGCCTTCACAGATAATAACAAACCATTATTTGAGCAGAAATTTTAAATTAAAACAATACTTTTAATATAAATTAGTCCAGAGTTAACTAACAGCTGAAGTACATGGAAAGCACAAAATCTCATTGATAACTTTACCCAGAGTACATGAAAATGCTGATGTATTCCTAAATGTATTATAGATGATTTTGTGGAGTGGAGAAAAAAAAATCCCAAAAGAAGCTAATTTCTCACATATGAAACTGACATTTTGAAAGAACAAATTAGAATCTTTAGCCCAATGCCATGCAGAGTTGTTCATAATAATAACAATAAAGATTCAAATTGAACAAAAAATGAAAAATTTAGTTTTCAATTCTAAAGTGATTAAGCCCAGATGGTTAATAAAATAAACAATAGGCATTTGTAGCTGATTGTGCATCTCACATACCTTAAGAATTTTAGTCAGTGTACAATTTTTCTTCTTTTTCAAGCTGATATGTCCCCATATTGGAGATGAATGTTTTACCATTACCAGATTGCCAAACAAGGCTGAAGAGCACAACTATCAATGGCTTTCGGACCATTTCGTCTATTCATTTTCACACACAAGGCTTAAGTCAACCCACTGTATGGTTTTCAGGCATGCCTCACACAAAGAACATCTCCCAGGAGGATATTATTAAAGAAATCACCTCCTTGACAAACCGACCACAGTGAGAAATGAAAACCAATGTCTTAATGAGAATACTAATGCTCTAAACATTCAGCGACAATACTACTTAATACTAATGAGTACTATCAGGGCTTTAATTGATAACATATTTCAGTTGTTGTCAAACAAAAGGTTCTTATAATCCATAGCACATTTCCCAGTCATTTATAGCCAGAGTTAATTAGCCTTTAAATGATTGCAGATAACAAAAGGCTTAAACTAAAATAAAAAAAAAAATGCTAAGAAATTTGTAAAATTGCAATTTATTTCTACTGGGGTATTCACAAGACTGATTTCTGAAGAAGGTTTTGCCTTAAAAAAATCTAAATTAATAAAATTAATAATTAGGCTGAAAAAAAGAGCCTACCTCTTCAATATGAAGGTTTGAAAGACTGAACTAGCCTCCAGCCCAATGCTATCGTGATGAACAATTGTCTCAGGATATCTGCAGAACTTTATAAAAAAAAAATTGAATGTTGTAAAATTAAACAGAAAATTAAAGATTTAGTTTTCAATTCTAAAGCAATTAAGCCCAAATAATTAAAAAAACAATAGACATTTTTAGCTGATTAGATTGGCATGCAGTTTGCTTTTCCTGGAAAAGCAACATTTTCATCCTAAAAATAGTGATATAAAATCAATTTTAAAATCACAGAAAAATTTTAAAGTTAAACAATTTTTAGAAAGTTATAATTAAAAAAAAAAAATCTGTGCTACTGATATTTCCTAAGCTTAGTTGAGTTTGGTCCAAGGCCAAAAAAAAAAAAAAAATAACGTGGAAGGAGGATTAGGTGGAACCAGAAAAAAAATTCAACTTGTCAGTTTTTACTGCAAGCACAAATAATAACTTTACAGTAAGTAAAAATATAGTTTTGTCTGAATTTTTAGAGATAATGAATCATGATCATTATACACTGATCTAATTCAAACTATTGTCCTCATCTTGGTTGTTCTAGTAAACATTTTGACTTTTCTGGGTAAATTCTTAAATTGGACAATAAAATGAATGAAAACAATCTACTCATTTAGATGTTAGTTTGAAACTCTCAGAAGGTTACTAAGTATTTGAAGAAGGCTAAAGGGTACAACTGATGAAAAGTTTGAATGGACAATCAAAATGAAGACACTTGCCTGAATAAATTGGTGTAAAATTATGCATCAGCACTTGATATACATATTAATGTTTATCAAACATTACACAAAATGTTTAGATATTTTCTTATAGTCATTAAATGAATGAATGAATGAAAACTGATTAATACAAACATCCAGTGCTGACATCCTACCAGTTTGCACAAACACATTCCTAAAATTATAACAGCTTAGTGGAGCAGTTGTTGGATTATCTTATATATTAATAGCTGATCTACAATAGCTAATAACATTGCTATTAGATCTGTGGAAGCTGAAAGAGGGTTTTCTGTGATGTACATAATTTATTCTGACAAATGAAATCATCTTAAAGTTAAAAATGTGGCAAATCTTCTAGTCATAAATTTGATAGGTCTTCCATTAGATCTTTGGGGCTGCAGTGATTCAGTTCAAATGTGGTTAAGAAACCGTAACACAACTGATGACACTAGAGCCAAAAAGCATCATACTTCTGAACAGAAATATGATGAGAACAGAATTTCAATCTAGAAATATCTTAATACATAAATGTTTTCTATTAAATTATCAAAATGGTTTAATTCTGTTTGATATTTTATAACAGTGTTTCTCAACAAGATTTTATTTCAGGGCATATTTGTAGAATAACTAAAACTCTGGGGCACACTTTAAATTTTAATAAGGAAAAATAAGCCATGAAATTTGAAAATAATAAAGAAGTCCCCTGAAGTAAGCATTTATTTTTAAGACATTATAACATATATTTAAATGAATTTATAAAGAATCTGCTATTTTTCTTTTTAGAGAGACTGATAATGACTGATTTAAATCCGTCAAGGAAAGCAAAGGGAAAGGATTATCCACTCCTTAAAGATTAAGGAATTTAGCATCCAGTTTAACTCTTTGAAGTCCACATTTGTGTAATTGATGTATACAGCAAAAAATATTGTTCGTTTCAGTAGACATATCTAAATGACTTTGACATAGAAAAATAATATTATTGAATGTATTATTATAAATATAGCAATGGGATACTATGTCTGCTTCATCCCATATCAATGCATTTTTGAGACAATTATGTTCCTACAAGACATGTTGAAAACATCTGTGAGACACATGTGTCCCAGGGGACTAGAAAGAGTTAAAATATCAAATGACAAAGACTTTACTTAGACACAGGAGCCATGTGCTTGGTGTCTCAAACTTTTTAAAAAGTTTTTAGATATAAAAATAATTAATAAATTACTCTTCTATTAACTTGGGGCACACATGGTTATCTTTCAGGGTGCATTAATGCACCTGGGTGCACTGATTGAGAAACACTGTTGTATAAAGTGATTTGTTTCCATTCTCAGATGGGAAAGAAAGTAAGCAGAATAGGTTCTTAAAGATTACCTGCCTTTATAGAACTGGTTCCTGGAAATTTGAGATGCCATTATTACAAACAATCAATATAAAGACATTAAAAATAATAAGTGTGAAGATTGACAAAATTATTTTACAAACAAAGATAAAGTAGTAATTTTGAAAACAATTGAAAAAGAAAAGAAAAAGTTAATTATACCAAACTTAGAAGTTGGATACAAGAGGCAGTCCAAAAGAAATAGATTGTAGAAGACAGACATCAATATTTCACTTTGAACATCAAGCTAAATAAAATAATAAAATCTAACCAAGTATATTTTCTTGGGTGATTCATTCTCTATTCCCTCCCCACACCATTTTTTTTAAAGAAGATAATACATTTATGCTTCAGTCATGCCTAACACTTTGCATATAAAGTTGAACCAGGGGCACCTCAAGGTGGTGTAATGGTTAGCAAGCTTGGCTAGCTAGAACAATTACGACTGATTAGCGAGTTTGATTCTCAGTGGGTGCCCCCCACCCCAATTTCGGCCTTGTGCCACATCTAAGCTATGCTTAGAAAATCACTAAGGCACCTTGAAGGTGGTGTAATGGTTAGCAAGCTTGGCTAGATAGAACAATTATGACTGAGCAGTGAGTTCGATCCTCGCTGGGTGCCCCCTACTTTCAACCTTGTGCCACATCTAAGCTATGCTTGGAAAATCACTATAAAGTTGAACCAGTTAAATGTTGAACGAATTAAACTAAAACTGTTTATCAAACTCAGAAACCAAAATTTGTATTTGGTTAAATAATGGTCTGAAAGAATTCCATGCAATTTTGCTTTAAAATATTCTGGCCATATTTATTTAAATGTCATTAGCTGAGAGTTAAATAAATATACATATTTATTATAATAACAGACGGGTGTTTGGTCTTTCAGTAAGTTGTTATTTGATGGAATCAGTACTTTGAAGTAATTTCATAAGAGTACAACATCTTCAATTATCTTATACTTTTTTTTATTATCATTTACTAGATGCCTTTCTCTACAGACGGTATATCAATTAACAAATTTCTTTTAATAAGTATTAAAAATTAGATATCTTTTAATTGTGATAGAAAAGCATTATCTAAAATAACAAAAAGAACCAAAGATAATAAAACAATTGTCAGGAGATACAAATGATTTTTGCAGAAATTATCCTATTGAGGTTTTCTTTTATGTACAAATTTCATGGTATAAAAATGTTGAGATATATATATAATTATTTATTTAAAAATATGATTCCAAAACGCTACATAAGAAGTCTCATGTTTCAAAACAAGAGCCAAAAACTTCAATATAATTATTTAAATTAAATTGAGTTAAAATAAGGTCTGTTGCATCTTCAATATAATATATATATATATATATATATATATATATAATATATATATATAATATATATATATATATATATATATATATATATATATATATATATATATATATATATATATATATATATATATATATATATATTATATTATATTATATATATATTATATTTGTTTCAGATCTAACTGAAATTTAGACAGTATAAATAAAAAAGTAATTAAAACATATGGTCTTAAAACTAACCAATGATTAAAAATATAAACAACCGTACTGCAACATGTAAATAATTTCCAACTTCATTCAAACACAAAATATACTATTCTGTATGAACTTGACAGTCAAGGCTATCAGAATCCAATAGTCTAAGTTGTTTTTTTTTTTTGTTTTTTTAAGAACTGCAGTCTAAGAAAAGAAAAGATTGTTGTCTGACATTATATATTAAAAACAGGTTTGATATGACATTTTTTTTTAGGTCTGAACTAATAATTAAAAAAAAAAAAAAAAACCCATAGAAAATATTAAATAAGGATTATTTTTAAACTATACTGAAGAGATTAAAATCAATATGAATCACATTTTAGTGTGATTGATGTCTGTTGTTAAATGTAATCTTTTATATAATGACAATATCTGACAAACACACACACACACACACACACACACATTATTGCATTTTCTTAAGTGTGTTTAAGAAAGTTTTAAGAAGAATCTCAAAAATTAAACTGAAATCTTTTTATCCACAATAAAAACAAATACAAAGTAAATAATTTTTTTTTAAAATAATGCATTAAATCACAAGTGGTTACTGGGTTTGGAATTTTAGATTTTTAGTTTGTTTATTATGGTGTTCTGGTATTTAGCTTATAAGAGCAGGCATCAGTGAAAAGTCTGGACCACTCAGTGAGAACACTATTTACATTATTCAGACTATTGTCCTCATCTTTGTCGCCATATTTTTTTTACAATGTTTCGGCCAAAGAGTGTGAGTTCAATACCTGGTTAAGGCAGTGGAGAACTTGCAGAGGGGAATTAACAGGAGATAACTGATAACTGACATCCATTAAATATGGCACATGGAACTAGAACAACCTACCCCAGTGAGCGAAATAAAGGGTTCAGTTTGACATTCCAATCACCTGAAGAAGGCTGGAGTGTACAACAGCCAAAACATTGTAATAAATATGGTGACAAAGATGAGGACAATAGTCCAAATAATGTAAATACTGTACATAATACCTCATCTCAGAAATATAGACACACACTCAGTGAGGTTTGAACTCACAACACTAGTAATTATTTGAAATTATTTCGCTTCACAGCAAGAGTATATTTTTGTTTTGTTCTAATTAAATAATAAATATTAACATTTTATTCTAAAAAATAGTACCATGGTGAATAATCCATTGGTGAACAATATGTATGTTAAAAATAGGATTATGAGAAACCATGCTTTATACTTTAATGCCATCTGGGGTTTTAAAATTGTCAAAGTGATTATTAGTTGTTATATAATCAGTTCTTTGTTTTAATTATGACTGGATAAAAATTTATTCTGTACAATTCTGTTCAACATTTTTATGTCGGCAACTTAATATTTGTTACCAAATCAAAAATATTCATTTCAAAAGCCAAATAATTAGTGCTTAGAAGAGATGAAACCTCATGTAACCAGTAAGAAACATTCAACAATGAAATGATATTATTCAACCTAAAGCACTTTTAGCAATCAGCTTTTGTCAAAACAAATCTCAAAGGGTATTTTGCGAATTTTATTTCTGAATCTCAAAAAATTCTGGCAAGATCTAGTTCTTGTTATATCAATCAGGATTCAATGATAAAATGAGAAAATAAAGAAATTGTGAAAATTTCTTGTGTTAAAATGTAATATTTTCATAACTCCTTTAGTAATATAGAAGTTCAATTAACCATATATTTTATTTATTATATGAGATTAAAACAAAAACATGTTAAAAAATCACTACACAATAGCAATTTTATTCCAACACTACACATTTGGGCGATTGTAAATTACTGGTGATTGAACAATTAATTTCAAATTAACCAATCAAATGTGAAGCCTACATTTTTTGTCTTCTCTTTCTCTTTCAAAAAAAAGAGGAAGTATTCTGCTTTTGAAATTAATCATTCACTCACTAGTAATTTACATTTGTAGTGTTGAAACACGATTACTATTTTGTAGTGATTTTTAACGTTTTTGTTTTAATTTCCTATAATAAATAATATTTAACTCTACTTTGCAGTGAGCCCTTTTAAATTAAATGTTACGGACAGTGGAATTATACTTCATTTGTTCTTATCTTACACACATATATATATATATATATATATATATATATATATATACATACACATATATATATATATATATATATATATATATATATATATATATATATATATATATATATACACACACACAATATATATATGAGTGGACACAGGTTTACAACCAGTATCGACAGTCTTAAATGCAATCTTCCATCCATGTGTGTTGTGTTTTGGCTTGACAATAAATGTTGACCAATAGTGCATTATGGGTAGAGGGTCTCTTGTATTATCCTGATAGTTATTGGGTTTGTGGTAACAATTATGTTTCAAATTATTCTAAAGGCTATTGAGTAGAAATAATTGTGGATCCAAATGTTGTTATTTTTGCAAATAACTATAAAATACATACAAATAACTACAGTTGGATCAACAATTATTTCTACACAATAATTTCTAGAATAACTTGAAACAATTGTTACTGCCTACTCAATAACTAAAAATACAATAAACCTGCTCATAATGAACCGTTAACCAGTATATATAGTCAAGCCAAAACAACACACATGGCCAGAAGATTGCATTTAAGATTGGGTGTTGACCTCAGTGTCCACTTTTATATTTATATATGTTCTATCACTTTTACCCATAAACATAGCATACCTTAAAACCACACACACACATATATATATATATATATATATATATATATATATATAATAAAACTTCAAAAGTTATTAAATGGAATATTCATATTTGAAATAGACACCCCATTTTTATTTATTAAATTGTATGTATTACATCTATTTCAAATATGAGTATCACCTACAATAAAGTTTGAAGCAATAAAAATGTTGTATTAAAAATAAACCCATCAATTCTTTGGAAATTTTATACATGTAAATTATTTTCAGATAGCGTATCTGAGAAGGAACAAAATAAATAAAAAGACAAGAGGAAAAACTATTCTTAGCCATCGTGTTTCGTCCTCTGAGGGACTTTATTAAGGCAAATGTAAGGATTTCATGAATATTCTTAAATTTAAAAGTCTTGATAAACCAATGACATTGTTACTCTTGTATATAAACACATGCAACAAAATAACTCCTTATATTTACCTTGATAAAGTACCTCAGATGACAAAACATGTCGACTAAGAATAGTTTTTCCTCGTCTTTTTAACATATATAAGTCCTGTAGTATTTTTTATTACTGGAGCAATAACAACCTAGCAGTTAACATAATGTAACAAGATGCAATAGAAGTTTGTCTCGCTTGGACAAGTTGGCTATATTGACCTTTAAAGAAATCCCAATTTAACAATCTTTGATCACACTTTCTCTCTATTTAGAAGAGTGACATAATTCAACATTAATAAAGTTTTTTGTGATCTAAACAAGAAAAAAAAAAGTGAGGATGAGAAGAACAAGGATTCAAAGTAGATTTGCCTCGAATCACAAAGATGAAGAATTGAGGTAGATGTAGAATTTAAATTATTCTGCCATAATCTATTCTTTTGCCAAATAAAGATTTCTGCATTCCTAATTGTTAACTTCAAAACTTACCTGGTGGTTAAGCTTAAATCTGAATAATTTACAATCTACAATTTCTCCTCTTTTCATAATGCTCAGGCGATTAAAAATAAAAAAAATAAAAACACAAAACTCACACTCACTCACCCACCCACATGCATAAATGTTCAAGAGATAACTTATATAAAGAAACTTTGTTCAGGTGAAAAGTTAATCATTTCTGAGAAAATAAGACAAAACAAAAAAAAATTCCTTGTTCGTTATATTACAAAAATATAACAGCATATAACAGGTTAAGATATATCACTTGTGTCCAGGATTTTGAAAATCTGTCCATGATTTAAAAGGGTGGGTACAAATTAATATACTGGCTATAAGCAACCCTTTTTTCTTTTTACATAAAACTGTAGAGATGCGTGTTAGAAAATAAAACATTTTCCTACTATGGAAGCACTAAATAGAAACAAAATAGAGCTCAGCAAAGGTACAAAATAAAATACGTAGTAAAATACTGTGTTGCTTCTGATTTGCCAAGCAACACATACTGACAGCAGTTTTAAGACAGACAAAAGTTTTCTTCGGCTCTATGCTAAAATGTTTATACAAAGGATCATTTAATACATTGTTATCAGATAACAGAAACAACATGGATTAATTTCATGCTGAAAAAGCTACATTTTGCAGTAGACAGTGTTTGAATTGTATCCCTTAAATTGCATTACAATAAATTCATAGCAAATTACAGGATCCACATCGCCATGAAAATGATTCTGTGTTTTGGTTAGCGGCTGGTGGTGTAGTTCTTGGGTAATGAGTGCTGTGTGTAGGAAACTGCTGAGTGAGATTTGGGCTGCTTCCTTGTGTACTCAGGAACCGTTGGAAGTTTGTAGGAGTTGTATTGGACAGGGTTTGTTGCATGGAGCTTGAGAGCATTTCCCCCTTGTTAGGTTCTTTGTGACTAACAGAGCTGTGGACAGGCATAGAAGGATCCCCTTGTGTTGAACTGCTGGTTTCTGGCACAGAGTAGTGAGAGATTCGTTGCATGATTTCATTATATTTATCCTCAAGGTCAGCATGGATTCCTGTGCCTCCATGGCCACCAATACCTTTGAAACATAAAAAAAAGAACAAGGAGACAAAAATCAATTTCCTTATCTATGTATTTAATTTTTTAAAGGATTTAGAATTATATAAACAGCTCAACTGAAGTTTATTAATCTTTGCTTTAAATTGCATATGTGTGTGTGTGTGTGTGTGTGTGTGTGTGTGTGTGTGTGTGTATATATATAAGTAAAAATTTTGTCACTTAGCTGATTGATGTTATCTTCAGCATCCTGACTCCAGAATTTCATAGACGAACATGTCCGTCCACTCTTCAGTGGATATCAGCAATTTACTGCTTATACTTTTTGATTTTTCTTTTTTATGCACTTACCATTGGTGTAAGTTTTTCTCATTTTGTTTGTGTTCATTTGTCTATTTGCACAGATGTGCATATGTGTAGAGTGTCAATATCATTTGTCCTTTTCTTTGTTTTTTTCCACTTTAAACTTATTCCTTAGCTTTTACTCTTCTTTATTTGCTTTTCTTTCAATAGTAGCCATTTGTGGCCAATTATTATGTTCTTTAGACATGCCACCATTTTTAAGTTTTGAGCATTTTAGGTGGGGGGCGCTGGGGAAGTTGTATCTTGTTTTTTTTATAAATGATCGATATTAATGCTTAAATGAAATTTTATATATATATATATATATATATATATATATATATATATATATATATATATATATATATATATATATATATATATACCCATTTGTAATTGATAGGATTATTCCAAAGAGGACTTTAATCCAATGTGTGTTTGATGTAAATTACAGAGCAATATATAATGATAAATTAAGAAAACACCTTAAAAATCCATCTAAGTTATAACTTATTTCATGAATATTGTTATATTCATCTCTTCAAAGGAATGCATATTTACTTTTTAAAGATCACAAATCTAATTTCGACAATAATCTACCATCATGATTAATTAATCCTTCCAAAACTGAATTATGCTTAATTTCATAAAAAATATAATTAGAAAAATAATACAGACTGTACAAGGAACCTATTAAAATAATCTTTGGAAAGATTCTTCTGATACTACAAAATGGCTCCAGAGTATTAAAAATAAAAGTAAAACCACTTTTATCCAATTTGACATTATAGATTTCTAGCCTTCATTTCAAAAGATCTATTATTAAAAAAGTTTAGTTTGATAAAAACTATATAAACATTACAGATGATGAATTCAAATTTATCTTAGCTTCTAGACAATCTTTACTAATATATAACAATTCTACTTGGATTAAAAGTCTTGATAACTTTGATGTTCCTATGGACGCCTATGACTCTGCTCAAATTGCTGATATAGTAGGTATCAATATATTAGACACTCTTAGTAAGATTATTGATCCTAAACAAGTAGGTCTTTACAGAGATAGACTTATTTTCATCCCAGATAGTAAAGGTCCACTAACTTCTAAAATACAGAAGAAGATTATAAAGGCTCTCCAAATTGAAATCTCATCTAACCTTAAAATAGTTCATTTTTTTTATATCACTTTCAACCCAACAATACATTTAAGTCATTTTACAAAGACAATCAAACTCTCATTTATATTAATGTCAACCCCAATCAGCCAAACTCAATAATTAGACAAATCCCTAACACAGTAAACACTAGAATTAAAAGATTATCATCTAACTTCAACAAGAATAAAATAACTTATAACAAAGCCCTCAATAAGAGTAATTTTAAACAAAAATTGTTTTACCAGGAATTTTTAAAAAACAATAAAATTAATGCAACCAAAGACAGAAAAAGAAAAACAATATGGTTTAACCCACCTTCCTGCAAACTGTCTAATGTAAATATTAGCAGACATTTTCTAAATTTAATCAACAAAAATTTTAATCACAACAACCCTCTACAAAAGGTTTTCAATAGAAAAACTATAAAAATTAGTTATTCCTGCACTAACAACATACATAATATTATTGACTCACATAACAACCAAATATTAAAATCATTTTATGACAGCAACATACCAGAAAACAAGACCTCTTGTAATTGTAGAACAGGAACCAACTGCCCAGTTGGAGATATCTGTAATTCAGTAAATGTAGTATACCAAGTTACCATCTTTCCAAAAGGAAATATTAATGATCAAGTATACATCAGGATATCTGCTGGAAGTTGGAAACAGAGACTCTACAATCACCATCATTCCTTCTCCAATGCTTCTTTAATACACCAAACTGCTTTATCTAAGCATTATTGGAGACTTAAAGATAGAGGCTTCACCTCACAAATTAAATGGGATATCATCTCAAACTCCCAACACCTGAAACAGATGCAATCTATGCATAGAGGAGAAAATCATAATAATTAAATATAAAAATGCTGGCAAATTTCTTTTATATGAATATAGACATGTGTGTATGTGTATTCATATATATATGTATGTGTAGTTATATTGCTTGTCACACATTTTTTATATACAGATCTGTTGATATATTTAATTATTTATGTGATTATCTTGCTGATGCCTACATCATTTATAATTTTTAATTTAATATTTTACTTATTTATTACTATTATTAATAGTATTATTTTCATTATTTTTATCTTTATCAAAAATTTTTTTATTTTAAATTTGTTAATTATAATTATCTAAATATATTCATTTCATTTATTTATTTTATTTATGTTGGATATTATTATTATTATTATTACTATTATTAGTTTAAAATGATGAGGATGATGCTGTCTAAACTGACACTACTTTCACTGACTTTATTAGATACATTGTTCTAACACTTAACTTCCTATTCCATTTTCTTCCCATCTTTCTAACTTCCCTTACCTGGTATATTAAATTGTTCTCTCTTCTTTATGTAAACCCTTTTAAGGAAATTTTTCTAAGTCAATTTATTTTTGTTATTGACTCATCATTTATTTCTTCCTTCTTTCTCTTAATTTTTAAATATTTTCCTTTTTCTTATTATATTTTTTATGTCTTCTTTTTACTCTCTATTTGTACCCTTTCTCCTTTTCATTTCGGTATATCTGTCTAGGTGAACTGATTCCATTTCTTAAGAATCACCTTCCGTGTATTAATGTTAAAGGATGAGAGAAATGTGCTATAACTATTTAAATTTCTTTTATTTTTATTTCCCAAATGCTTTCGATCTTTTTCCAAGATCATCTTCATGGGGGCAAGTAATACAAAACTATATGTTGTTCATTAATATAAGTATTTATACAAAGTTGTGCATTGTTATCCATTACCGTTATTTTTTCATTATGCTTTTAAATGCAAAGCAGTTGACAATGTGCTGAGCATTCATTAGAACGTGAAAAAATTATCCATTATGGAATTTTTTCTATTATGTTATAATGTCATGGTCATGCGGGCATTAAAACATGAAAAAAACTTCAGACCATTACTGCAGTATTCATAGTTGATTTTGTTCAGTGCCAGCTATAATTTTTTTTAATATAAATTGCTTCTAGCATCTGTAATCTAATTTTGTTGTTTTCCTGGTGTAGGATAGTTGTGTTGTCCATTAGTAATTTTTTATGTTGTGAATGCGTACAGGAATGTTGTTGTAGATATCTTGCAATGGACGAATGGTTAGGCATTTGGAGTGTAAGCTTTCTTGTTAGTGTATACAGTATTAACAGTAAAAATTGTAAATTATGCTTAGAGAAAAAAATTAGCAATAATTAGTTTTAAAAACCAAAAGTAAACTTTTAAACAAGAATACTGAAATAATGGGTAAATGTAGGCACATAAATACTTTGACATCTAAGGACAAATTAAAAATAAACTAATAAATATAAATAAAATAGATATAATATAAACTTTAAATAAAGGAATGAAACAAATATAAAGTTAATTGATTGATAATTAAACAAAAAAATATTAAGCATACACACCTAAATGCCTGTGTGTACATATAAATATACACACACATGAACACCAAAAAACAAACAAACCTAACCCCCCCCATCATTAATATCTCAAAATATAACACCAAGGCAAAAACAAATAAACTACTAACCATTACATAAAAATAAAGATGATACAGTAAGTAAACAATAACATATGACCATACACTTATTTTAGTTATATATACACTGTTTAATAATTAGATATGTGAGTGCGAGCAGTGCCCATGCAGTATATATATATATATATATATATATATATATATATATATATACACACACATATATATATATATATATATATATATATATATACTCACATATACACACATGTAAATATATGAATTACCCACAAAGTGCTGTTGTTATAGAAACAGTGCTCAATGTTATATAACAGAGCTGTAAAGTATATATATTAGTGAATATACATATCCCACACCAGTTATATTTCTCATGACATTAATTTGTAGCAACTAAATCAACCAGTATTACCATATAAACATAAAAGATAAGTAATTATTAATTTAATTTTAGAGTAGTGAGTTATCAACTATAAATTATTAATAATGGAAGGGAGCTAACTTTATTTAATTTAATATAAAATAAAAGATTGTGTTTGGCATGAAATTCTAAGTAGTGCAAACAATGTGGGAGATTATATATATATATATATATATATATATATATATATATATATATATTGATGCATGTTTCATTAAATAATAGACAAGTTTTGTCTATTCATTTTAAGTAAGTTCCTTTCATATTGTCTGATAAGCTTAATAACATTATCATTGAAAGACAAAAGGAAATCACCATATTGATACGTGTTTAAATCCAATCTAAGCTTTCGGCTTACATAAGCCATTATCAAAGATGACAATTACATTTCAATATATCAAACAATACACGGACAAAACAATAATGATAGTCTGTTTTTGTTGCAAGAAAAATTTCAAAGCAATGACAAACTTGTGTATACGAGACACAGAAGCAAAAATTGTGTTGCAGCTTGTGACGTCACACATGACCACGAGAGAGTGTAAACGAGAAGTATTAAGTATGGGAAGCCATTGGTATAAACCAATGGCTTCTGTTATCAATTATAGGCATTTAAGAATATTTGTGGAGATTTTGTAGTTTATTTTGTTCAGGTTAGGTTTCAACTGTTTTATGTATATAGCTTCAAGAATTTTTAGTTTTTGTTTATTGTTTTCATGTTTAAGTATAGTTGTGTTTTCAACAAAAATTGTGTATGGTGCCTAGGCATGTTGTTTTAAATGCCTAAAAATGTTAGAGTTATCATTCAAGTGTAGAGTCAAACGTCGTGGATTTAACATGTATCAATATGGTAATTTCCTTTCGTCTTTCAATGATAATGTTATTAAGCTTATCAGACAATATGAAAGGAACTTAAAATAAATAGACAAAACCTTGTCTATATTATTTAATGAAACATGCATCAATGAAAAATTGCTGCCTATATATATATATATATATATTATATTTTGGCAACATGTTTTCATTAAGACATGTCTCATTGAATAATTTAGACATGTTTTGTCTATGTACTTTTAATAACATCCTTTCATATTCAGGGACAGGCTTCTTAGCATCCTTATTTAAGGAAGAGAGAAATATTACCATGTTGATACATATTCATTTATTCCAAGTACTTTCAACATTAGCAAAATATCAGGGAGTTGTTTTTCTCTAAAACAAAATTGTTGTGTTCATCTGAAAGCTAATTTTTTTTTAACACATCACAGCATTTACAACAGCATGCCTGTCCAAATTCGTAATTTAGGAAAATTCTTGCTGAAAATGCATGTATACTTTTTCATGAAAATAATAAACAAACTAAAAATTTTTGAAGCTATCAATAATAAAAAATTGAAACCAACCCTTAATAAAATTAATTATGAATATTGCACAAATGTTTTAAAATGTTTACAGTCGATAGTTTAAAATATCTAAGGTTTAACTAATAGTTTTTCTTTTAAAAAAAATAGCATCGTAGTTACCTCCCCTGACTTTTACATTGTGAAATTTAAACTATACAGTACATAGCTTTAGTATTTTTCACTTCACAGTTATATATATATATATATATGTGTGTGTGTGTGTATACTCTCGTGCAAATTAATTGAAAAAACTGCTTCAGTTTCCTTTCTTTAACCATACGTTCTTTGGAGTGATAGGGTGTGAGTGATTTCTATTTTTTTTTCCTCAGATTAGGTCATTGCAGTGGTGTGAAGTAATATAAATCTATTTTCGGGATGTATGATGAAATTTGTTTGGCCTTGAAAAATATTGCGTTATCTGTGATTGCATCAGATTTTTATCATGCCCAGACACTATTGTCTTGATGGTTGATTAGGTGTCCTATGACCATTGTCTGCAATGGATGTTACTCCAAGTGTATGAAAATTGTAACACTGCATGAACACACTGGCAAGCCTCACCAGTGAGCAAATCAAAGTACCATAGACTGGCTTGGAAACTCTCCTTATTTAAATCCAATCGAGAATCTGTGGTAAATCTGCAAGGAAAGACTTTGTGGAATGGACATAGAAAATACTAACATGTGCACTGGGTCATGTTTCATTGGAAAAATACAAAAAAGTAAATAATAACGGAATTATTCATTTTGTTTTAATTAATTTGCACAAGGGTGTATATATGTATATGTGTGCATTATATATATATATATAAAAATAAAATGTGTGTGTGTATGTATTGAGCACTTTTTTTAAAAAGTAAATGCTATGGATTGTGGATTCTTACACCATCTGCTCTTTCTCTTATTTGAAGAAATGTGTGTGTATATATATATATATATATATATATATATATATATTCATCATCCCTTGACTTTTGTAATCGTAGGGAGATCCAAATGCAGAATGCACAATGAATCTCCTCCACACACACGTGTGTGTGTGTGTGTGTGTTTTAATTTTGAGTATTTGATCCCAACAGAATTAAAAATTATTAACAATTAACAATGCACAAATGAACTTAAAAAATAAAATAACTTACACCAATGTTAAATGTATATAAAAATGAAAAATCAAAAAAATATAAGCAGTAAATTGCTGATACCTGCTGAAGAGTGGACAAACAGGTCTGTCTACAAATGTCAGGAGTCTGGATGCTGAAGGTAACATCAGTCAGCTAAGTGACAAACTTTTACTTATATATATATATTTTACTCACATTAATCCTAATCCTATATATATATATATATATATAGTTCCTATTTTGTTTTCTTATTTGGTTTGATGGTGTCTTAAGTATGAATTGTAGGAGATTAGGTTTATAATTAATTTTTTATCTATTTATTGTTTTAATTCATGTGCATATATCTGTATTTATACACTTGTGCATATACACACATGCACATTCATGCATGTACATATATAGGGATGCACATATAAATGTGCATACACAAGCACATGTACACTTATGTCTGTGTTTTGTTATTAATAAACCAGTGCTTAAATGGTGAAGTTATTTTATTTTTAGGGTATTAATTATGGTTGGTTGGGTTTATAAAATATTTTCTTTATTGTTTGAATATTTTCTTTGTATGTATATATAGTGTATATACACTGCGTGCCAAATTATTATCGAGATAACTTTTTAAAAAATATTTCAAAAACCATCCAATCAATTCACACAAAATTTTCACACAATGTTGGCAACACTGACCTGCACAATCACTGAAATTTTCGTACTGATCTGTGCAATGTAAACAAACTGGCGCCATATTTGTTATCAGCACAGTTGTGGGTACTCCAGATGAGTTAAGTGTCGAGTTAGAAGAGAATTTCCAAGCAAAGCATTCAACCTTATCTGCTGTAGATGTCTAGAATGAATTGATTGAATAGGAGGGATTGAAGATTTGCTGTTGTTCAGTACACACTTACAGAGCCACCAATAATCTCTAGAACCAAACTTGTGAGATGCTATACATTGTTTCATTCTATCAGCAAACAGTAACTTTGCTCCATTGAGGATATGCTTGTACTCGTTATGAACAGAGACAAAGATGTCTGTTGCAATCAGACATGTTGCTCTGGTACAGCCGGAAGAAGTGATTCCTGTGGGCTATAGTGGCTGATCATGCAGGTGAGAACCAAGGAGATGAACACAGTTTAACTTGGTATTTCCTTGCTGGAATGAAAGCATTGATGCCAGCTTTCACCCAGGAGGAGACCTTAGATGCAACCTTTTGAACAGGAAGATTAAAAACTTCATTCCAAGAGATGTCACAAAGGAAATCATAGAATGAGTCACAAACTGTTCATTGATAACAGAAAGATATTCTCTTGAGAGGAGGTTCTTGGCTAGTGGGGGAGCAGAAGGAGATGCTTACAGACAGTACTGCATGATCAGAGTTGCCAAGAGGACTGAGCTGCATAGTACAATAAAAGTCAGGAATAGAGGTAAAAAAGAGATTGAGAAGAGAAGCGTGTCCATCAGGGTGACTCGGGAAATGTGTGGGGAAATCAACCACACGTGAGAGATTGAGATGTTAAGGATTTGGATGCCAATGAGGTTAGTGATAGAGTCTTTAAGCCACCTAAATGTATATATTTATATGTATATATATACACACACACACACGTATAGGTGTATAGGTTTAATATTTGTTTGTTTATTTATTTATTAATAATTCATTTTTTTAAGTTTGTATTATATTTATTTCATTTATTTTTGATAATTTGCTGTTTTTAGGGAAGTGTTTGTCAATCATTTCAAAGAATATTTTTCCTATTTTTGTCTTTATTGTATTGAGAGATGGGGGTTGAAACAAATTATATTTCTTTTTCTGTTATTGTATTCTAATTTATTTGAATATCTGCTATTTCTTAGGGCTGATTCAGGTTTTTTGTTTTCATTGAATATTTTTAGGCTGCTAGAATTTGTTGAAATTCTTTCATTTATATATATGGGAATCTGTTTGAATATGTTAGAGGTGAGGTTGGGGAATTCAAATTTTTTCTTAATATATATTGGGTTGTTGTTTGGTTTTCTTTATGGTTTGTTCCTCTGTTTAGGTTGAAATTTACTATTTTGGGGTTGGATTTTATATCTATTGTAAATCCTAGGGTTTTGAAGTTTTTTATTATTTCTTTTATTTTTTCTGTAGTTCTGCCACTGCAATTTTTTAGAATTAATAAACCATCATCCCTTTATAGACCTATATCTTTTTTGGTTAATAATATTTGTTAATTTAATTGTTAATTTATTGATTACTAGCTTAAAAGCCACTCTATTAGGTGGCATTTAAGCTAGCTCCTGCAGAGGGCTCTTGATTGGGCCTTTGGCTTGTTCAGGAGTTTGAGAGTCCCGAAGTCTTTGCATATTCTCAGCATTGGAAGGTCTCCTGGCTGTAGTTTCATCAGGGTTTTCATTTGCACAGGACTTTCTTTTCCTTGTTGCAACCTTGGTTCTTTTGATTGCAATCTGGTCCTCTGTTGGCAGAGATTTTTTTTGCATGGTATACTGCTGCCATATGCAATAGGCAACAATAAACTACAGAACTCAAAATTAATCAATGCATTCAAGTATTACATCAATATTTAAGCTTACCTTTTAAAAGTTCAACAATAATTCTTCCACCACCACTTAAAGACAATTTGATGTACATAGGCCCATACTTTACAAAAATATTGAAAATTCATTATACTTATCAAAGATCAACTCAGAGTTTTGTGATGCTTCATTCTGAAGAACAAAACATTGCAAATCAGTTGATCTTCAATAAGTATTGTGAACTTTCAATATTTGTGATAAATAATTATTTGCTCTAGATAGCTATTAAACACTGTTTTATTGAAAAACTGTTTGCCTTCACATACATTAAATTATATAACTTAATGTCTATCAATAGGTTTTATTTTATTATTACAAACAAACAGCATAGAACACACAAGTTTTACTTACCTTTCATATTGATATATAAAAGGTTTGAGAAGATTAATGCCATACCACCAGGTGGTGGCCACACTACAGTCTCAAACATAACAGGTAGAATTGGCTTGCACAGTAAATCAGCAAGGCTCAGTTCACGGCTACAGTGCTGGGAGACAATATATTTTGGAGTGATGCAAGCTACGACAATCTGTAAATGAAAATCATATCAAATAACTGAATAACCCGAATATATTTTTATTAAACATGTGTTATAAATTTTGTGAGAAAGAATCAGTCTCATGAAAAAGGACATTTTAATTAATAATAATAGGCAAAGTCAAAATGTTTTGTTGATAGGAATATTATTTTGAGCTCAACTAAAGATAAATAAATAAAAGGCAAGAATTATAAAAACTTGTATATTTCCTAATATTTGATATTGGCTATGAAATCTCTAAATCCATGTTTAAGAGACACATTCTAATTTGTAAGAAACATCTGGATTCTTCCTACTATTACTTATAATTATTAATTTCAATGCAAATAAGAAAATGATTTCTCTACATATTAAAATTATCTTTCAGGTTATTTTTGGACTGAAGTAGTGTTTCTCTTGTCTTGTACCAAAGACTAATTGACCTATACAAAAAAAAAGACATCATCTGCTGTAATCTTATTAATGGTGTAATTCACTACACAATCCCATTTTCTTTCCATTTCTTCTATGGATGTCACTTTACTATTATTGAAGAAACTCTAAAAATAAAAACGTTAGAAACTAATGAAATTATAAACAAATCTTATTGACTGTTTTATGTAGATACCTAAAAAAAAGTATTGAATTAAGTAGATATTAGTTCCACTTTCTCACTCATCACAAATTAAGTTGTTAAATTAAAAAAAGAGAGATAACGTCAGTAATTTAAAGAGTTGTCTTCCTTGATCCCATAGATTTCTTTGGAGGAATATACAACAGGGCCGGTTCATAACAGTGAATGTTATTTGTCCGAAAACTGACTTTGGGGAATTTAATGGCTGACTTCACCGAAAAAATCCAAATGTGTAAAATTAAAGGAAGATAATTGTTATCTCTGAAAGGCGCTCTTCTTTAATGGATAGTTGAAAAATTACACTCGCTAATTTGATTGTTGCTTATTTATGATAATGGATAATTGATAAGTCAGTTGGTTTATTTAAGACTAAGAGGATTATTTAATGCTGAAATCAGTTAAATCCAGGAAATTAAATATCCTTTGTTGAGGCAATGAAAATAAAATATAAATAAAAATTCCAATTAAAATGTAAAATAAATATTTAAATTAAATAAAAGAAAGAATAATGAATTAATACAAAAAACGTTTTATAAAGATTTAATTTATTTACGCTTTTATTTGGGATAGGACAAATATTTAAATGGGCTTGTTTTTTGTTATTTTTTTTTTTACTCATTTTTAAATATTCCTAGAATAAACCAAAATATTAAACAAATATGAATGAAGATTTCAGTGATTAGTTTTGAAGCATTATTCAAAAAAACTATCTCCCTTTAATATTCCAACGAACGATTTGACAAAGTAAAGATTCGATTTAATGGTTTTGATCACGCCATCTTTGGGGCAAATAACATTTACCATTATGATTGCCTCCCTAAATTGACAGTAAATTCTACACTAACAAATAAAACATTAAAAGATTTATAAATCAGTTTCACAGTGCTTAAAGAATAATGACTGTTTGGCACCTTGCAGTTTCGTATACCATGTTCTATCCTGTTATAGAGTTGGTCACCTCCACCAAGCTGTCCAATATCCATCCAGCAGGAGTAACCAGCTCTTTCAAGCCTGTCCCATAATGCTTGTACCTCATCTTGACTGTCCCACTGGTAGCTTATAAACACCTGGGGTGGTGGGGCAGACCCTGCTTTGTCTGTTAAAAAAAAATTTATTTAAAAAGAAAAAAAAAAAAAGCAATAAAAAATAATTAAAAAGAAATCATTTCACCCCAAGCAAGACAATAAAGCCACTAAGATACAAGGGGTTATTGAATATGAGAAAACATGAGAAGAAGAAAACATTACAGACAAGGAGAAGATTTTGGTTTCACCTGGTATTTCCAAGAAGCTACAAAAGCATCAATGTTGGCTTTAATTCAAGAAGAAAGCTCAGTGGTACAATTATCAATAGGAAGGTTAAAAATATCAATACAGAGGGCATCTCAAAGAAAGTCATAAATGAATCTCAATGAATATGCTGGTAACAGAAAGACATCTTGTTAACAGGAGGTTCTTGTCTAACAGACAAAAGAAATATCAACATACTTACAGGATATAAACTCCTATATTTTACGGCCAATAAGTGAAGCACAAATAAGAGATGCCCACAAATAAATCTTACTAAATCTTACTTATTATAAAACGCAGATTGTGTGTGTGTGTGTCTGTATGTTGATATATTGGATCGGATTTCCTACATTTTTCAACCAATTTCAACAAAACTTCACAGGACTGTGTAAAATTACCTTGTGGTGGTTCTGACAGTGCCAAAAATGGGAAAAAACACAATTGTTTTTGCATGAAATCAATTTGAAAACACGATTCTGTTGCCAGAATGAAAGGGGGACAACTCATATCGAGTTATACTTATTATAAAACCCAGGTTGTTTATGTGTGTGTATGTGTGTGTTCATTTATATATGGGATCGGATTTCCTACATTTTTCAACCGATTTCAACAAAACTTCACTTTTTTTTTGGCAGGTAGTGTTTCTTATTGTCTTGCACACTTTTTTCTTTATTTTTGCATTCAGAATGCTTCAAAAATTCCATTTACAAGACAATTGTTTATAATAAAATTCTATTCAATCGATAGACTCATAACGATTGAAAACAATGTTTTTGTTTGAGTTTGGGTTTGACTAATTCGTAAAAAAAAAAAAAAAAACGAAAAAGTAATTAAGACATGCATGTCCGTCAACCTTAAACAATAATCTTTGTCAATTTAATTTTTCAGTCTTTATGATGGTCGATACTTGATCTATCTCTTACTGTTACATCCCCGGGCAATGCCGGGCTCTACTGCTAGTTCAGTATATATGAAAAAATTTTTTCACAATTCTGTACAAACATGGCTTCAAATTAAGTAAGTGGTTTCTGGAACCTGATTGGATATAACAAATCATGTGATATGCTCTCTACTATGTCCATGTGGTTGAAAATGATTGGAAAATAGGTCAGGGCTTGGGTTACTGAATGCATTCCTGCACAAAACTCACATAAATTTTGTGAGACAAGCACCAGCTGTCAAATAAAAATGACTCATTAGCAATCAGATCTGCAATGGCACAGTGAAGGACAGACAGCAAAACAGATCGGCCGTGATCAACAACATGGACACATATACCATGATAATGCATATGCCAGTGATGATTTTTCTACATACAAAGCCACAATGAAAGTAAGTCTTATATCCTCTATCTTTGTTCACTTTATTTTAAAATTACTGCTGTGGCATGCAATCAGTCAGCAGTAACACACACACACATATATATATTGCTTAAAGAATAATGACTGTTTGAAACCTTGCAGTTTCATATACCATGTTCTATCCTGTTATAGAGTTGGTCTGGGTAACCTACAGTTAATTTTGAAATGAACCCTTTATTTAATCTACAGGGGTAGACTGTTCTCATTTTACTGCTCACTTTGAACTTTGCAGACTCACTTGCAACAAATCACTCTGAACAATTGAACTATTGGTCTTTTCATGGCCGCAACAAAGAACATTGAATTTTAATATGTAAATACATGTATCTGACTGTATAAATGTTACCGCCATATTTAGTTTGGTCTTCTTCCTTTTCTGCAAAAATCATTTCTTTGCGTTTTTTATAATTTCATGTTTTACTTGTGAACACAACACTTGGATTTTATTTTTCCTCCTAAAATCCGGGTAGACTGAACCCCACATACTACAACATAATCCAAATTGTCAAGAGGATGTTTGATAAGAGCTAAGATTTGGTTGGTTGATTTTGATTAGCATCATATCAACCTCTATGGGTTATTTAATGCCAAAATCTAAATATTTTGAATGTAACTGTATGTCTTCAACTACAGATAAAATGTATTGTTGGTAATTTTGCTATAAATGGGTATAGTTGGTAATTTTTTTTTTATATAAAAATGTATTGCCAATATTTTTATACTTTCATAATGTTTTGTTTGGGGGTTCCTTATTTGCCCATGGCTGGGACCTTAACAGGTGCTACCACCCTTGGTCAGTGTAGACCTGAGGTAAGGAATTAATCAAAGGTTCTTGTTGATCAGTATTATCAGGGAAACAATTATAGAATAAATATTCAGATTATTGGCCTCATCTTTGTTGTTGCCGTTATCATATGTTTCAGCGATTGTGCTCTCCAGACTTTGATCTGGGTAACCTACAGTTAATTTTGAAATGAACCCTTTATTTAATCTACAGGGGTAGACTGTTCTTGTTTTACTGCCCATGTCTGGGGATATTGTCTAGTTCTTATTTTTAGTACTGCTCAGTCATTGTTTGCCAGTTCTTAAATTTGATAAAGTTGTAAAGAACACTAAATAACAAAAGCAAATCTTCTTTTGGGACATTTTAGTCTATGTAAAATTTTTTAATGTTAGGTCAACAAATCAAATAATTGATATGTTTGTATTTGTTCTTAGTTATCAGGATTTCCCCATTTGATAACATTGATCAAAACTATGATGTCAATTTTTTTTTCCTTTTTAAAGTTTGCTCCATTGTCAGTTTTAGCAAATGGCATTGATCACTAATTATTATTGTGGAATATTTATATTTTAAACTAATTTATGCTAATGTGTTTCATATTTACAAGATTTTGTTTGATTCCCATTGTAAGAAAAGTAGTTGAAGCTACCAATTAGCAATACTTTATAATGTAGCTTAGTAAAGTCAGTTTGTATTCCAAAGTCTGAGTAGGCATATTTCCTTTTACCTCAATGTATTTCTGCTACAGTAGAATTGTCAGTAGTAAAGTAATGAAGATTGATTTGTTTTTTACAGCCTATCGACCCTTTGCAGGTTATTTAAAGACAGAAAATATTTTTAGATTGTAAGAATTTTTTGGAAGATAATAATGAATTAGTGATACAAGTCTTGTTAATTAACCTATAGCTGGGGGGAGAAGAGGTGGAGTCGTACCTTTCCCAAAAGTATTTGTGTGTAAATGTATATAACAAACCCAACAGGAATTGGAACTCAGCTCTCTCCCAACCTGCATTTCCGAGCTTACAGCACCTGGTATTCCCAAGTAATGAAGAGAAAGTGCTTTTGTAACATGTGTATGAATCATGTCATCATCTAAATTAATTATAATTATAGTTTTGCTTTCATGCACATAGAAATGACAGATTTGCTAAAGTGACTTCACTACTTTTATAATAAATTCGTCTTGAGAAAATAATAAAAAAATCATGATAAAGAGAAGGAATAATGGACTGAAAAATAAGAATATATAGAAGAATTTGGAAATAATAATCAAAATTAAATGTCACTTAGAAAACGACAATTTAATCAGGGAATTTTCTTAGACTTTTTATGTTTTGTCCCTTCAGGATGCAGAGATCATGGCTCTGCACAACTTCATATCTGCTATCCGTTTACAAACCCTCATTAAGTATGGTATTCATTGTTTCCCTTTACCCTTTACTGGAAAGGAAAACAAAAATAAGAAATAATTTATTTTGTTACTTTAGTATAAAAAATATACTAGCTGCCAAAAATAAAAGAGTAATTCCTAAAGCCATTGAAATGATTAATTTCACAATGTTCAAAATTAATCTTAGGCAAAAAAAAAAAAAAACAAAAAACTGTTACTTACTTCTGTGTTCATGTAAAGCCTCAATGATGTCATAGCGAGACATCTGCTCCAGAAAGGTAAGCAGTACATCAACAGAAACCTGGGTGTTTCCACTACTCAGGATCCAATCAGTGAGTAAAGCCAAAGAAGGATTTAAATCATTGTTGAATTTTTCTAACTTGGATTTCTTATAACCTTTAATGTATAAAAAACAAAGAGAAATAACAGTAAAACGTAGAAACACAAAAATATACAAAAGTAGGGAAAGAGAAATACAATGATAAATAAATAGATATGATATAGGATGCATACTGTTGATCAACAGTAGATTAGACTTATAGGTTGGATTGATACAAAG